>JAAEAF010001257.1:0-235889 GCA_011037195.1 Triatoma infestans | reverse complement strand
ACTTCCTCATCATCACCTAGTGAACGAAATCCAGTCATCTGAATAACACTCTGGAAACAAAAAAAAATCAAAGTAATTTTTATTAGTTTTATTAGTTCTATTCAATATTTTGTGTAGTATGTTGTATTTTATGAGACTATTTCTGTAACTTTATATTTACTTTAATTTTGTAATTTTATTTTTAAAGTCAATTGTAAGTTAATATTTTACTCCCTATACGTTTAGCTGCTAATCTCTGAAGATGATTATTATATAATAAAATCATCGAAATATCTAGAAATGAACATTCCTGAGTTCAAAATCCGAGATTCCTGAGTTTACTGAAATCCGAGATTCAAGCTGCTTGTTTTCTGAAGATAAAATAAGTTTATTTCAATGCAATAATAAGTCAATTTCAATGCATCAATAATGAACGATATAATGAATCCATTATATACCATAAAAGTGGGACTAATTTTCTTCAAATTTTAAATTCTAACAACGTTTCTAATGGAATATTTAATGTATATTAATATTAAGTAAGTAGTAGATCCATATACTGTATTGAAGTGGTACTTTATAGGAAAGTATAAAGATACTGTTCCCCCAGAAGCCTCCCAAAAAATAAATTTTTCCGGGATTATATTTCAAATAAATAGGTATTTACATATGTGTGCAGGAACAGGTTAAGGCAAAGCATCAAAAGGCAATTACATCCTTTTGGTAATGTCGAAGATTTGTAGATAAGAATTGGAGGATTACTCCCAAGATGATGTTTTGGACTTATGGTGTGATTATTAAACCTAGGTTGTTATATGCGGCTGTGGTGTGGTGGTTCGCATTGAGGATATTCAGCGCTTGGCTTGTCTGGGGACCACGCCAACAGGTGCTATGGAGCCGTTTGTTGGGAATCCCACCGCTCTTTGCGGATGTGAAAAACCTGGCAATGAAAGCCTGCTATAGAGTATTAAATAAGCAGGATAAGCGATAGATATAGTCATCGTACCATTCTTTTAGAGATTCCTATTACCATTCCTTTTAGAGAATATTGATCATTCTTACAGTATTTGGTTACCTTCTAGCGAAGATTGGGTCTGTCTGTTTTGATACCTGATAATGATCTAAAATACTGGAAGACCTTTCTTCTTTGAAGGATGTGCTTCTTGTCTGGGTACCAGGTAATATGGGAATGGGGAAGGAAGGAACGAGGAATTTTTGGGAATGAGGAAGTGGATAGGTTTGCCAAATTAGGCGCCTCTCTCCCTTTCATTGGTCCCGAGACTGCTGTCAATGTGTCTTCAGGTAGATACATATCCAGTCATGGATAGCTTCACAGCATTCATCCGTATGGATAAGCACAGTAGGTTGTCGGCAATATAAGATGCTAAATGGGGGTCTGGACAGGACTATTAGTGAGATTAGTTGCTGTGTCAGTCACGGACCTTTTTCAGGCTTCTAGATGGATTCCTTGTTGGGTATTGTGGTTTAAGGAGACACCTATACGTAATGGGGCTCATAACACCGTAACCGTTTTGTAAAATCTGTGAGACAGAGGAGGTAACACCTATCCATATTCCTTGGGTTGTGAGGAAATTAAGTTCAGGACTTTGGTCGGAACAGGATGTCTGTGGAAGAAAGAGCTAAGGCTTGTTCTCTTTAGGTTACTGTCCGATTTATTCGGACTGCAGGGAATCTTAGATGGGTTAGATCTGAGTCTGGATATTTGTTCTAGACCCGGTTTGTTGTTGTTTTTCTTGGGGTAGCTATACGATGCAGTGGTGCTTTGGATAGAGTAGGGTTTGGCCCACCCACAGACAAATAATAATAATAATAATAATAATATATGTGTAGATAGCATGTGAAGTTTAAAGAAAATCGTTGGAGTGATTTTGAGAAATTTGGCGTTATTAATCCATTAAAGTTTAACATTCTCCTCCGAATGAACCACACAATAATGCTCCGTGTTTAATGATCTAAACATACCATTTATTAAAGAATTAACACCAGCTCATATAGAAATTCCATTCTCGTTCCTCACCGCGCATTCTAATCCACAATATTTAACAACTCGCCACTCTGTCATTCCCTAACAATTCCACAAGATATTTGAGAAAGCTAGGCAGCATGATTACCTCTCGATGATTGGGGCTAGTAATTATGTTGGAAAGAAGTAATTTATGAATGCCTTATTCTAATTAAGTACTTGTAATTTAATGGTATTAATAGTTAATTGCTGTAAGTTGTCTACATTTCCAGTCATAAATTTCCATAAATGAATAAAAAGCCTGGTGTAAAATGTCCATATGAATGTCTATGAAGAATTTTTTACAATTATAATTGACAATTTTTGTTCTAATTTAATTTTACTACCGGTTAATTATATATAACAATATCACTCTCTCCTCACACATACAAGATTCACACTCACACAAAATTAGATTCATATATGTACCCGCACATTATTCATTGTTTTTTTTTTAATCATAGTTGGCAGCTGACATTGACTACGCTGACCAATAGGCAGTGCTTCTAGAAGGCGCAATAACTAGTTAATATAGGGTAGAGGACCTTCTAATAATCAATATTCTAGAAAAAGGTTTCAAATAAATGAGTTAGGTTAGACAATTCGATTTACACTATTATACTGACAATATATTAAACTGAAAATATACAAAGTTTTTACTATATTCTTCTTCCAAATACTTTAAAGTTTTCCGAGGTAAGTCTCCTCTTCTTCCAGTAGCTGGTCTAGGCTTTTTGCTAAAGGAGAACTACAAAGTTGATTGAACTTCTCTTCTTTTTTTCAGAATGTATTTTAAGTCTAATGATTCAACCATTTGTCTTCAACCAAGGCACGAAGTCTTCATTTCAGCTTTGTTGGGATGTCACTTTATAGCCAAAGACTGAAACTCTTCTCGAAGTGCCATTTTTTAATGCCATCTGTTGGTATTCTCCCCTTTTTATTGTTGTACTCCTTCTCTGATGAGCTCTCTTTATCTTCCTTGTCTCTTTCTTGATTCATTGCTTTATCAAACTCTTCAAGATCTTCTGTTGTCAGATCTTTTGGGTGTTCTTTAACCTAATTCTTCTACAACTTCTTCTTTATCTCCGCATATAATGCTTTGCCAAAGGAGACTATCTAATCTACAATATCAGCATTTTCAGCAGCAGTAACCCAGCAGCATCAGCAACACTGGTAACAGCACGTCTTATCTTGCAGCAAACTTTTTAAAGGCAAAGTTAAGCGTTGTAACTGACAATTTGTCCCCATGCCATGCCAGACTTGAATAGCATACATCTGACAAGGATATGATAAGATTAGATTAGATTGAAAGTGGGGATAGGTCAAAGTCTTAAGCATAGCTGCCAATAGAGGCTTATTGTGCCTACCCCAATGGGTCTAGTATGAGAATCATCCTTCCTTCTTCATGAGGTTGAGGGCTTTCCAAACCAGCTAGTTCTTCTTGCGTTATCATCTCCTCTGGTCACAGGGTGCCAAAGATACCATAGCGCAATTTAGCGATTGCAGCACAATCAATCAGCAGATGTGAGGCCGTTTCTTCCTCCTCTTGACCTTATCTACACAACGGTTTCCAGTTAATTATCCCCACCTTGTATAGGTGTTTCTTGAACCTATCGTGCCCCGTGAATATGCTTGTCACCAGATTAATCTGGTTCTTTCCTAAGCAAAGGGACTTTTTGGTTGTACGTTTACAGAGTTTAGGCATAATCATCTTGCTATGTTTAGCGCCAGATATGCTTTCCACATTGTGTTGTGTTCTCTCCGGAGTCAAACACTGAAATTTGTACGTACTATCCCTTTGGCTATTCCTAGTGCAAGGATATTCACCCCATTCCTGGCTAGTAGGTCGGCTGTTTCAATGCCTCTAAGCTCCATATGTCCCGCCACCCACTCCAGCTGAATTTTATGGAGTCGGGAAAGTTGTGTCAAGGATACTCTATATTCCCTATCGAGGGATGAGGTGGTTCACTAGGAGCCATTCTCAGGTTTTCCTGAGCACAGACCTTAAATGCAAAGGATATGATAATGATCCTTCCAGAATTTCCTAAGATTCAGACTGGTAAGTTGCATCAATACGTCTTTGGGACATGTATTTTGTATACAATTTCACTCAGGCACTTTGAAAGTCTCACTTTGAAGGTCTTTACAACTTTACATCAGCATTTTATTTGTCAAGTTATCACACATTTCTCTGTCAGACACATACAGACAGAAGAGATAAGTTCCTGGAATGGCCTGACTCTTCATGTTTACTGCTTTATGTTGGCGTGCATCCACTAAAACATTCGTTAGCCGAGATGTTATTACAGTTTATGCAGTTTGTTTGCCAAGTTTAAACAAAATGTTTGTACTGTTTTCGGCTGATATCTTGCGTTCGCCCACCTCAGTATGTTCTCGACAAAATAGTGTAATAACACAGACTTGCACAGAGCAAAATCAGTTTACATACTCACAGTTGAATAGATCAGACATTGCCTGTGAAACCTTCTATAATAAATTTAATGTAATTAAAATAGTTAATGTAACTGGTATATCAACATTCTGTTGATGAGCGAACGTCCATGAATGAATGTCCAGCAAAAGAAGAAGCAGGCTAGCACTGTTCGAACAATCTCTGATGTTTTCCAGCTCTGCAGACCGAACCACAACTTAAAAAATAATTGGAAAAACTCGATAAAAACCGGTTGAACTTCCGGCTAACCGATTTTCCTCAAAAATTAGAATTTTAGCTAAGCATTTAATGAACCGTAATATTAAATAAATAGTAGATTGTAAATTACTGAAATGATACTTTAAATTTGCAAAATTAAATCAAAAACTCAGTGTTAAAAACACAGAATTCAAAACTGAACGGCATCATGATATTAATGAAGAAAACCTCAATTACTGTTCAAATTAAAAAAAAAAAAATAATGGAAATACCTGATGTACAAAAATGTCCTGCCCGCCATCATCAGGTGTTATGAAGCCCCATCCTTTGGCTACATTAAACCATTTACAACGACCTCGTCTCTTCTCTGTTCCTACACCTTCATCGCCAACGCTACCACTTGTACCCCCTGGTGAGCCTGTAACAAAAGTGATCATTAGTACTGGAATACATGGGTTTCGTTGGCTATTTTCAGAAAGGGCCGATTATATGCAGTTTTACATTTTGGACAGCAATATTTTTTTAAACACGTTACATTAAAATTATTTTCTCGAAATTGAGCTGAGTAGCAGCTGGGGCTATTATCAACGAGAGATCACGTTATATCATAATTTGTAAAAACTATAAATATTTTGATGATTATTTAAAAATTTGATAAAAATAACAATTTTAACAATATCAGAGACATTTTCTGTGGTAGCCTGGCTTCATTTTGTGGTCATCGACCGGTTTCGGGCGTTCGCCCATCTTCAGGATATGCGTTTGTTCTGAAAGTGTGATAACACAGAGCAAATTCAGTTTATACACTTTTAGTCTGTGTTATCATACTGTCTGCCAAACGCATCCTGAAGATGGGCGAACGCTCGAAACCGGTCTATGACCAGAAAAAGAAGCAGGCTATCACGGAAAATATCTCTGATGGAGAGAGAACCGTGAAATTTAAATTACACTTTCTGCAGTTGCTAATGCACTATAGTAATCGGTTGTAATGCAATTTTCTTGATCAAATTATATTAATTAGAATAAGAGAAATCTATAATTGCCTATAATGTGTATTAATATTATGCAGGTGTTGAAACCATATATTATGCTATAGTGGTTACTTTAAAGGAAAATAAAGCTACTGTTACCCCGGAACCAGTAAAGAAATCTGACAAACGCAGATACTTATGTACATATGTAAATAGTATAAGAAGTTAAAAGAAAATCGTTGGAGCCGTTTTAGAGAAAATCACGAAAACTGAGAAAATCGTACAGTAACTATTATGTAAATTCTTCTGCTACTTGAGCATGAAAACAGCTTATAAATGTAAATCAGACACAATCCCATGCAGTTGTACCTATTATAGAACCCTGACTTCACCAACGATTTAAAGACTTAAGCTGGGAAAACAGAGTAACAAACACCCATCCAATCTTATGACAGATTGCTTGGGTTATGAGAAATTTAGTTTAGGATCTTTAGTCGAAACAGGATGTCTTAGAAGAGCTAGGCTAATTCTTTTTAAGATTATGTTCCGTTTTTTTGGACTGCGATGAATCATAGGTGGGTTTGACTGAGATCTGTTTTGTTTTTGTTCTAGACTCGGTTTGTTGTTGTTTTTCTTTAGGGTAGTTATATAGGCCCAATGAGGGAAGGGATTATCTCACTGTACTCCCAAGCGGAGGTCTCGGTATCAAGTCCAGCAAAGCTACTTTTAGTTTTTCTCTTTCTAGAAGTCTCTACAGCGCAATGCCCGGGAGTGGGCAGTCACTGATGAGGCTCTAGGAGGCACAATATATCTTTCAGGTTGCAGTGCCATATCCCTATAATAATCTATCTATAAACCCTGCGAGGCTTTGGAGAGATAGCGTAGGGTTTGGTCCCTCTCGAAGACGAATAATAATATTCACCAAGGACTTTCTGCCATTCTTGTCTAATTCTTCACCTTTGAAGAATCATCTATCGTCTATTCTGCGCGCTTTTCTAATGTCTTCACATAGTCCAGTTGGCACACCAGGTTTTTCTATACAACTTGCTTCAAGGAAATCTCTCTCTTTTTAAGGCATCCATTCCATGTGGCCCAGACATCTTAGGCTTCCTCACAGATTCAATTTATCATGAATAAACTTCAAGTTACAACCATTTGGGGGGTAGGGGGCTAAGATAAAATGTAAGATATAGAAATGCTATACGGCCGAATCACAATAAAAAATATCAGTGCCTCAACATTTTTTTTAAGCTTCGTTTAAGCTTGTTTTGGATGTCCATTCGTCTTTGTTTCATTTATAAAGGGGAATGTTCGGAAAGAAATGGAAGGAAAATTAGCGAATGCAATGCCATTTCGTTCGTTCATTTTTCGTTTACAAATGAGACGAATGGTTTGCAAATTGCAGAGAGAGCAATGTATCAGACATACATATCCTTCTATGAAAGTTATTAAACCCAAATCTCTCTTAGAACTATCTTGATCATGACCTATTTACTACTAAATTCTTAAACAATTCACTGTCTAATTCTTTGAAAATTCTTGATCATACCTAAGATAATTGAGTGCTGTGAACAAATTCTACCTTGTTTCATGTTGATTCTCACCTACTTCTCATCCTAGATAAAATATTGGAAATACTTGTCCTGCAAATTTCTGAAAGAATAGCTACAACTGGGAGTTTCTTTAGAGTACTATGCACAGGATGGTTGGCAAAAAGAGTTGCGAGGCTGTGTATAGATTGATATTTCTTCCAATATTGATAATAACAAGAGAATGGAGTATGGAGAATCTGAGTATTCACGGAATGATCGTTTTCATCAATATTTTTATTCTTTCTCTCTCTCTCTCTCTCTATATATATATATATATATATATATGTGATTTTATATTGAACGTTAACAAAACATGAACCCACAAAGAAAGCAAAGGCGCACATTTTTAAGATCTTTCCTAAGTAGAAATCCTAGAAAGTGATTAAATGTTATGTTCCGGTTTTTACTGATATCGAGGGTTTAAAAAAAAACAACGTTTGAATGCATTCGTAATGTGGCCGGACAGTCACACATTTTTTCCTATTCAAGGGGCCACAAAACGCATTTCCCGGTAAAAAATTAATTTAAAGACAGCTATACTGAGAACAAGTAACAAATGAATAGGTAATGCGGCTAATCAATAGAAATACGATGTTGTTGAAGACAGAGGAAGAAGAATATGGAATTTACGAAATCATAATGCTGTTAAATCTTGTTAATACAAGATGAAAATCTAGATAAGTTTTAAAAAGCAAATTAAATGGCAAAAGAAACTACCATTCCAAGGATTCATACGCGTCAGAATACAGCAGATGTTAGGATAATGAATAGCACACCATCGGTGGTTGCATGTTAGCAGTATTGTGTTGTAAAAAGGTGTTTCGTTTAAAGTAAGGTAAAATACACTTAAGTTGCTGTAAAAACCGCATCATTACAATTGGGGGCAGGTTGGTGCATGTCTCGGCATTAGAAAACATCACTGAACACGAAATACCGGAACCGTACATTCGCCGGTCTGCAATCTGGGCAATATCTATTCAAGCAGGTTACATTTTAAAAAATAATAACTAAATCAATGAAAAGCCGGGCGTGTTCGCAAAAAAAAAAAAAAATTAATTATGAAATATAAATAAATAACACTGACGAGCGGATAATGTGATATATATACAAATGATAGAGAAATGGTAACACATTTTCTTAAGAACCAAAAAAAAAACTAATAAACGAGATTAAAGTGATACAAAAGTTAAAATTTACCAGCTAGCATCAAGAGCGAATGTAAAAATGTATACTGTAAAACGCCATTGTTCCTGCAAAACAATCAATTAAGAATTGCGCCATCTAGGTATATATTAGTTAAAGTTGAGTGTTCATCATATAACCGCTAGATGCCACCACCATACGCAAGCAAATAAAGAAATATAACCGGAAATTTAGGCCTTTCTGGAATGTTTATGACCGCGTCAGCACCAACTACGTTTCTTAACCATCGTCTGATGTTATATTTTTAATTTTTTTGATCACCAAATAATATTTTATATTCATAAAGGTTTAATTTAATTTTCAAATTGTATAATACATAACTTTTATCGTAATTTTATAGTTCATTGGGAGTTATTATAATAATAATAATAATTATAAACAAAATTAAGAAAAAATTAAAAAAAAAATTCAATGTAGAATAAATATATATACTAATTAAATATTATTATGAATAAATAAGTTCGTATTTAACAGTCTACATATAATTGTGATGTTTTCTTGACAATTTCTGCCAGAAAAAATTAGTTATTTGTTAACAGAAAAACAATTTGCAAAAAAAAATTAGAAACACGTCACCATATCTCATTTTTGCACGCTATTTGATGATTAATAAGGATTAGGAAAAAATTAAGAACAAATTCAGCTTGTTTTGTACATTTCTTTGTGGGATAAGAAATGAATACATTACCTTTTATTATTTTTTTTTTTGTTACATTTGGCAGATTTATAATCCGAATTTTATTATTTGATTTGCATAATTTTAGCAACTGTTGAAAAGTTTATCCATAAAATCTAATATTTTTCTTTTCCTTATTACTGTAAGAGCTATTACGATCTTATCCAATTTGCAAAAATAAATTTTTTACGGGAAATACATCATTTTTAAGTCCGAGAGAAAAAGAAAAAAAGGCAAGTTTCTAGTGAAAGGTGACCTGTGTGCGCGTATGTGCGAACAAAATATCTCAAAAACGAAAAATCGTATGTAACTTAAAATTGATCCAACCAGAAGTACCACGGCTGTACAATTTGTAGATCGGGCTTCGGCGATAGGTGATTAGATTGTACAGGGGGATGGGGATATTGCACTGCAACCTGAAAGATGTACATTGTGCCTCCTGGAGTCAGCGCACTGCCCATTCCCGGGTTGGGGGTACGGAATACCCGTTTCATCTGAATGGCATGATAAATCTCAGCTTTGCCAGGAAGGATGTTGCAAAGTACGCTGTGGTCAAGCTTGCTTGTCCAGGCCGGGCCAGAGACCATTCCTGGGACCTTAAGTATGGGGGACTTGTTCTCTCTGCAAAATGGTACCACGGGATCGTGACTCAGCCCAGCAGAGCTTGTTCACGAACTGAAGAAAGGTTTCGTGGGGGTCGAGGATTCACCGGGACGATGGTGGAATTCAAGTGATCTGTTTTGTAGGCGGGAGTTAGTTGGTTTGCGTCATGTCCATTCCCCGGCAGTGCGCTGCAGAAGCTCCTAGAAAGAGTAAAACAAAGGGCTAGCTTTGGTGGAATTGAACCTGGGACGTCTGCGTGGGAGATCAGTGACTTAATCCCTTCTCTCATTGGGCCCATATAGCTACCCTAAAAAAAAACAACAACAAACCGGGTCTAGAACAAAAAAAAAAAAAAACAGACCCGAGCCTAACCCACCTAAGATTCAGCGTAGTCCAATCCTTAAAGAAACTGACCATAACCTTAAAGGGAAATAGTCTAAGCTCTTTCACAGGCATCCTGTTTCGAACTAAAAGATCCTAAACCAAATTTCCTTATAATACCCAAGCAATCTGTCATAAGATAGAAAGGTAGGGTTTCTTACTTTGTTTCCCAGGTGTCTTCTAAATCGTTGGTAAAGTCCGGGTTCTATAATAAATAGGTAGAACTGCATGGAATTACGTCTGATTCATATTTATAAACTGTTTTCCAAATGCTCAAGTAGCAGAAGAATTTACATAATAGTTACTGTACTCCTTTCTCAGTTTCGTGATTTTATCGAAACCAGCTCAAACGATTTTTTTTAAAATTTCTTATACTATTTACACACATAAATATCCAGAGCTAATCCATTCCCCGGTAACTGTAGACCATTTTTATGATTGCGTAAGAGAAAGTTGTGTGAGTTTTTAATACCAGATTTTGTTTTGTTTTGTTTAAACAGTAAAAATGTTCATCGAAATAATTAATTTCTCGAATTTCTATCCATAATTAAAAAAATTGTAAAGAAATTACCCTAGAATTTTATCTGAGATTAATATATTAAAATAAAATTCAACTCTTTCCAATATAACTATTTTATAATGGGGTGGTCGGGCACATACCCCCACAACAAATTGGGGGTGGAACGCGGACATTTTTTTTTTCCTGCACAGGGCTACCAACCACAACAGTGTTGCCTTTTGAATGAAGGGGAGAATGAATATTTTCAATCAAACTCTCAAACTATAACTTTGTATTATTTGATGGCTGAAAATTAGATTTTTCTTTTTTTTTATGATAATAAACAAAATTTAGTATCTAAATTATGTTATAAATTAATAATTTTTATAATTTAAAAATTTATGCGGGTAAATTTTGTATTGTCATTTTGGTTAAACTGTTTCCTTTATTTTTAGGCAACATAAAGAGAATAAAAACTATGGTAAATGAATGACTGTCATAATATAATCGAGTTATAAAATTGTACTGATAGCTTTTACGAAGAACAAAATAAAACTTCCGGAAAAATTGTTTCAAAATGAAAATTAATAAGTTATTATATATAACTGTGTACAAGTTTTAGGAAAATCTTACGAGCTGTTTTTTTGTAAAAACCCCTCTGAAAGTTCATACTTCCGGTTTACAGATTTTATTCAAATTTACCTTATTTTGACTTTAATTTTTAACATATTTAAATTTTCTTATGAATATCTAGATGATAGAACTATCTTGAAGTAGCATTTTTAAGAGAACTTCAGGTCAAATTCACATCAGAATATCCCAAAAATCCATTTTTTTTTGGAAATATGTTATAATACATTGGTAGCTAGCTATACATATATGTGTTAGTATGCAAAATTTTAAAGAAGACTGAACCAAAAAAAAAAAAACGAAAATACAGAAAAGGCGCAACTTCCGGTTGGGATTTTAGATCGAAAACCTCTTATCGCATTCCATAGTGATGTCTAAAAAAAGGGATACCAAGTTAAATTACTGTGATTTTTTTAGGGATATCAAATTTTGCATGGATGAGTTCTCTCTCTCACACACACACATACACACATAAAAAATGCCCAGACTATCCACCACATTCGTTGAAAAGTTTTTTTCTCATACAGGAAGCTTCAAAACATGTATTTCCGTTGAATAATCAATTTGGAAAATTTGATACGCTCTTACTAAAGTACTAAACCTAAACATAAGCCGCAACAGCCCGTGAAGGGCCAAGGCTTAACAGACGGCGATTATTATTGGGAGGCTGGACTTGTGATAAACTCGCCGCTTAGTTCCAGCCTTCGCTACCTAGATACGCTACCAAATGTAGCTTCCCACTTTTTCTCCTCACGATTCTGAGGGTCAACACCGACTTCGCCCACACAGGAATCGAACCCCGAATTCTCGCACTAAAGGCCAGTGCACTAGCCACTAGATCTTAAAGCACTAAGAAATAGTGAAAAGGAAGTAGAAGTGTTTTTGATTGGGAACTTCTTATCATTTATTAAAAAGCCATCAGCTATTATTGGGAGAGTGGTTGAAAAAAAGAATTATTAAATAGATTTCCTAATTTGATAGCTGCAGATTTCAAGAAGATGGCATACTTGGTTTTTATTTAAGTGAGTCCTTTTTTTCTCCTTTTTGAAGTAAAAAGTGAAGTTTTTTTTTGTATATGATGTACCGTTAGAATTCTCAATATATAACAAAACAAAATATCAAGAATAAATAAGTTCTAGGAAATATGGACGAATGATTTTTTGGGAGTTCTAGGGAAACCATGATCTCCATTAAAATGGTACCGCAAAGATAATGCAACCATAGCAGAGAGAAGAGAGGCCCTCTCTGGTTAACAGAGACTACTCTCTGATAGGCAGGTTAGAGTGGGAGAACCTGTGTATATAAGCCAGTGGGAATCTATCTAAAGGATCTATCAGATACAACTGTACATCGCATCGTGTCATATCTTTACTCACACCATTCATTCTATCATTTTCATTATAAAGTTCAGTGCAGTTAGTGTAAACTTAGCTACATTATATTAGTGTCTTCATATCTCGTTCATTTAATCAAACCTAATTTCTCTCCTCAACAACTCCATTATATCCATCATTCTTCTAAATTGCAATGAAAGCAAAAAAATTTCAGCAAAAATTCCAGTAATAAATAAGTAGGAGAACAGTGAAAGAATGCCTAACAAACAATTAACTTTCAATTCTGCAAGAAGAATGTCCAAAGACGACAAAATGATAACAAAAACCTTTTTCTCAGTCTTTGATCCAACCACATCAATAAATCTCTCATTCAACTGAACTAGAACTTTTACTGACTTTCTCCGAGACCCAAAACATCACTTTGAGCACTATTTTCACGATATAACTCAACAATCGAATTTATCATGCAAAATTTCTTCAAGAAATTGGAACATTCTATGGCCCATAAATTGTAGGAATCTCAATCATTGTTATTATTTTATTATTATACAAATTCATTCTATGTATATAGTAATAATAAAATAGTCTATCTATCTTATATATTTACTATATCTAAATATCTAGTATATACCAACAACTTTAGATTTAACTTTATGATTTTCCCTTATCATTTTTTAAATAGCTAATTAAAAACAGCTTCTTATACCATTAAAAATCAATAGGAAATTTGGAATCAAAATAAATATAGAAAAATTAACTTAACATAACTAAATAAACATATATTTCACTACTTTAAAATTGTGAGGGAGGGGGGGATTAAGAAATAATGAATTCTTACTTTATCGAATTTATCAGCAAAAAACAATATGAAATTAAAACATCTTTTTTACTTTCTCTGACTACTAAGAGAAATACTTCAATCATGTCAATTTTTTGATGAAATTAAGATTTCACTAGGAAACGCATGTTTTTAGATTTCCGGAGTATAAATAAAATGTGTCTATATGTGTAACTGTGCGAACACATATTTGAAAAATGAATAATTCTAGTGTAGTTAGATTTTCGTTAAGTAAAGAAAGTTCAGAATGAATGGCAACAGTGGCATTATCTAGCGAGTTAAAAGGAAACTGTGTCAGCATGTGATAAAGCCATCAAAACAGGAAATTAAACTTAATACACACAGGTACACCAGTAATTGATATGAAAATTTCAGTCAATTCGGTCCATTGGAAATGAGATTTTATCGAGGTTTTGTTTCAGCTATGAAAATGACACGCGAGATGATGAACTATAGTGAACTGTGTTAAACTGTATCGAACTGTCCTTCCCATGAACTGTCCGTCGCTGTATTTATACAGTTTCTCCCACTCCAGTCCGAGAGAGTGGTTGGGTTGGTTTCTCTTTTCTTTACTCTCTTTGGCTGCTGATCTCTCTTTGGTTAGTGTTACAATTACATACATTTAGACAGACTTTCATTTTTATTTGTAACATCTAACCAGGATTAATTTTTTGGAATTGCTAAGAAGTCTGAGAACCTCAAGTTTCTACTACAGGGATATTTTAAAAAATACATTAAAATAATGAAGAATTAGTACCTAAAATTTTGAAAAAATAGGTTAATTGGAAGTGCGATAAAGATAAAATATCCTCAGGAAAAAATTGATTAAGAGGTTCCGTGATAGGGAGGGTTAGACGCTTAGCTTCTCTCTATAATGACCCTTCAATGTAAGTATGATTCCTACATCTAGTGGGATTATAGTAAGAAAAAGTCCTTGTGTAGAAGCCGTACAATAGATTTTCAGCTTGAAAATGTTAAGTTGAAAATAAGTACAATTGAAATTAAAAATAGTTAAAAAATAGACGTTTCTGTAACTATCAAATTATTTATTGTTCATTCAAGATCATTGGAGCACACTTTCGTAGGGAAAACGAGAAGTCTTTAACAGGACTTTACATATTTCAGTGAGTCCTGGGACTAGACAAAAATATATAAAAGCGCTTCAAGCTGGCAGAAGCCTGCAGCGGATAGATCGTAGCAAACAACCAGTTAAGCTGGTTTGGCTGTGTTTAAAAAAAAGGTGGAGGTCGGAAGACTAACGAGGAGGGTATATGAAATCATGCTAATGGGTACCAGGAAAAAAGGAATGCCTAGGAGAACTTAGTACAGAATGTTCAGCAGGGTTTACGAGAGAAAAAAGAGAGGATGAGACTGGAGAGGAAAGAGAGAGAAAATTCAGGGTATGAACAATTGTAGAAGGCTCTGCAAGGTCTCGACACCATTAAAACGGTATGAGAGGAAAAACTAAGAAGAAGAAGAAAAAGTGGTCTTCGAAGTTTGGCAACTGAACGAGATCTATAAAAAAACACTTTGATGTAACATCGTCCAAGTCAAAGCTATTAAAACAGTATAATATCAAAGCAATTAAAAGCTGTAAACAATCAAAAGCTTAGTTTAGGAGATGGTTACCTTTAGATAATATTATCGATTGTTATTATTAAAGGTTAAAAAGTTAAAATATTTAGTTTGAAAATAGAAAAATCAAGTTTAAAGTAAATAGATACTACCTATCTCATTTCAATTCTCATAATACTATATCTCAAATGTTCTTCATAGATCTTCAAATAATCTATACGTTGTCTTAACATTGTTTAGGTGATGGAAGTAACATAAATTATACTGCACTGGCAAGTTGAAGGTTAGCCTATCCTCATAGCTGCCTCAAGAACCCATTAAAAGCAATTATTCTGAAAAAGTATTTCTAATAAAAGAGATAAGCTTATATAACATAACATGAGAAGGAAAATCGTTGTAATTTTCAATAAATTCTTGAAAAACTGAAAAACAATCTTCAGTAAAAACTGTACCTGCTGATTGATTATGATAAATATCTTCGTACGTAGATCCTCTCTATATTATCAACACGAATATCAACTTTTTTTTTTTTTTTACTCGGGTAAACAACCCACCCTGTATTTCTGATGAAAAGTCTTTGTCTAAATTACGACACAAAGCAATAAATTTTCTTTTTCAATAAGTGGCTCTAACCTGTCAATTTATTCTATATTTTAATATTGAACTATTTCATATTATTTAATTATAATAGGTAAAGTTTTATTTAATTGTAACCAAATCTGGTGTGTGGAATATTTGACAATTTTTCTTAGAAAAAGGAATTTTTATTGTACACATATAAGTTTAATAAAAAGTCCCAGCTCCCTCTGCATCAAACCAAAAAAAAAAAAAAGAACCTATGAAGGTAAGCACGCCCCGGTTCCCTCGCCTTTAGTTCCTTGGTTTGCTACCAATGCTTCCAAAGCTTCCCACTCCAAAGCACTAGGTTGGATCAAAATCATCTTTGCCCTCACTAGAATCAAACCCTGAATCCTCGCACCAAAGCGTGTGCCTTTAAACCCAAAACCCCTTCAAAAATCATCCACACGGAAAAACTTGTCAAACAAATTATAGTTATGAAGTATATAATTACTTTAATGAAACCTGGTGGTTCTTAAAAAAAAAAAACAAAAAAAAAACCCTATGGCGCAACAGCCCATGAAGGGCCAAGGCTTACCAGACGGCGATTTGAATTGGGGGAGGCGTGTGGTAAGCACGCCGCAGTTCCCACGCCTTTTAGTTCCGGTCTCGGTGGTTCTTTATCAAGAAAATTTTGGAAACCTGAAAAAAACTGGTATAGCCGGAGTTCCGATTTTCTTCTAATACAGGATTTGGCAATACATTTACTATCCATTAATATATGGGTCTTAGGATCGTATAAGTAGTGAAAAATGGTACTTGAAATATGAGCTTAAAACATCACTCTTTCATCAGAACTCCAATAAAAACCAATATATGCAATTAAAAAATTTCGTCAGAATCTTCCTTTCAGATCGATCAAAATAGAATATCATGAACTTCTGTAACTTTTTTTTTGGTATCAGTGCAGCTCACATATAATTCAAGCTGTGTGTATATATACACTACACTGAAACACATCCATACTCACACAATGCATTTTCTAAATACAGTGTTTCATGCTCAGTGAGCGTTAAAATAAGTATTTCCGGTGAAAAAAAAAACACATTTTCAAAAATTTGAAAATGATTGCACTACTTTCTCTTCATAATAAGAGAATTTCTTTTTTTTTTAAAAAAAAGCTTCAAACTGTACAGAATGTCTTCCTTATTTTAGTAAAAAGAAACAAAAGTTAAATGAATACTGAGCCACTACCAGATACTACGAAACAAACAAAAGTATATGCAAAAACCTGTTCATATAAATCACGCTTTCCAGTTAACGCTTAGTGTTGTTCAAAAACAGCCAAACGATTCCAAGAATATTCCTCGTAAAATTCTTGTGGCTTCGTCAGTATATAAAAAATCCCAAAAAATAGAATTTTTTTACTTTTTACGAACGTCGACTATAAATATATATATATATATATATATATATATGTATTTTAAAAACTTATTACCAATAAGTTATATTTATTTCATTCCCCCCCCCTATTACAGGAAATCTTACATCCAAACTTAGTTTTGTGCAGAGGTAAAAGTAAACTAAAGTAAAGTAATGCTTTATTTCAGGCGGGCTTAACGTCCAACTACCAAATTAGGTGTCTTGGACGGGGGCGGAAGCACCTACTTTACTGTTAACATTTTTCATACCAATAAAAAATTTAGCAGTTATACGCGGGACTCGAACTGGGGTCCTCCCACTTACAAGTCCATGCTCATGACCACTACACCAACACCCGCCCCTAAATGATCTGTGTAGATGAATGACATGTCACAGTGACACATTTACAAGACCTCTATATACAATATTTACATTTCACTTTACACACTACAGATTCTTAAGATTCTTAAGACAAAGTGGATATGGAAAAATTTAGCAAACACGGCTAGTAAGTGAAGCAATATACATACAAAGTAAGCGTAGTGAAGTAAATAAATGGCTATTATTATGCAAGGCTATGTTTTTTATGCAAGGTTTACTTGCAAAAGGCTCAATGATTTTAAATATTTGTTGTGGTAGTTGGTTCCGCAGAGCTGGAAAGTATCAGAGACATTTTGCGTCGTAGCCGGCTTGATTTTGTGGTCAACGACCGGTTTCGGGCGTTCACCCATCTTCAGGATGCGTTTTTCAGACAGTGTGTCAACAAAGACTTGCACAGAGCAAATTTAGTTTACACACTCTCTGGTTTCTAGAATGTATTCACTCTAAAGTACAGATTGCTTTAAGTAAATGGATGGACGAGATTTTTGGTTTATTTGATTTAATTTTAATATTCATTATGTTATAGTGACTTAATGGATATACTGATATAAGGAAGATATAACAATTAAATTGTAATCAACTCATTTAATAGTTGAAGAACTTGGAAAAGGCTTTCGACTCTGCTGACAAGAAAGTTGGCAAGAATAGTATGAGAAAAAAGCGATTTCGCCATCCACCTGGTCCACGCTATGTTTAGGGAAAGTACTCCTACACAAAAATATCTTTGGATGCCAGATTTCTAGTATTAAGAGGGAATGAAATAAATATAACTTATTGGTAATAAGTTTTTAAAATACACATTTATATATGGTCGACATTCCTAAAAAGTAAAAAAAATTCTATTTTTTGGGATTTTATACTGACGAAGCCACAAGAGTATGTAAACTAAAGTTGCTCTGTGCAAGTCTATGTTGTCACACTGGCTGAAAAACTCATCCTGAAGATGGGCGAACGCTCGAAACTGATCGATGACCACAAAATGAACCACGGCTACCATGGAAAATGTCTCTGGTTTTAAACATTATTGGGGGTAAATCACTTTAACTAATATCAATCTGGTTGGATTAACATGAACCTCGAAAACTTTTGTGAGATTCAACTAAGTAACTAAGTAAGAATTTTATAACTAAGAAGAGAAATTGTTCAATTTAATTAGTAACTGTTTTATCTGCAGTAAGATAAAGTCGTGTTTTGTTTTTTTTCTTTTTCTTTTTTACAGATTTAATGTTTTATAAAAGATACTTTTACAATTTCTATAAGATTATATTTATCTCCCTTGCATGAAAAGTATATCTCAATAAATCTTAATACATTTGAAGGTCATTAAAATTTACTTCCGCCTACCTGATGCATAAAACTCAAGGTGTTCACTTACACCTGGGGAATTTATTTACAATTGAGATTCGTGAAAGCGTTTCCTAATTAAAAAAGCTTAAAAAAAAAAAAATAAAGGGAAAAAAATCGAGCAGCCTAAATAACATCTGCTTCATCAGCAGTGCGGTTGCATCTGTCTTGTCCTTTTCAGTTGTGTTTACATCAAGATAAATTGATTTTTTTTTTTTTTTTTTAGTTTTTAGAATCTTACCTCCACAGTGGGTTAGATTAATTAATGAAATAATCTATATTTCTATATCTAAATCTTTAATTGGATTTATTATTCGAATGCAGTTTGTGTTATACAACGACTTCCTCGAATAATAATTATTATTATTATTTGTTTTTAATCAATTCTGTCATTAACAATTTATCAAAGTTATAAATTTTGTAAAAATGTATTTGGTTAGTGATTTGATTGAACTATTTCTCTTGAATGGCAATTTAATGAAATGAAATAATTCTTACAAAAAATCAAGAATTCTTTGTTTTTCTTTGAGATCTGCCGAGTTTTCTTGTCCGTTATATAGTCATTTTTTTTTTTACTTTCTCTTAATCTTTAAGAAAAACTTTTGTAATCGTGTGAAATTTTCGAAGAACGATTTCCATTGGAAGATCTAATTTTGGAAGACTCCTGAATAAGAAATTAAAATTTTTAGCGAATAATCTATAGATGCAAGCATAATTTTGTTAGGAAGCTTTTGAAAAACTTGGTGCTATTTCTGTTTAAGTACAATTTTCACAACCTATAATACAAATATATCGGTCAACAGAAATTGTGATTATTGAATGAATCTTTCAGTTTTTAGCCGACTTATCCGAAATATAGCTCGCAACGATTTAATACCCATTATTTTTTATTTGAAACATTTTTCTGAGTAAGTTGATTGTTTGGGGATTTCTGGAGGGGGGGGCAGCAACTTAAATTTTATAGTGTATGATACTACTAACTATATAATTTTAAATAACGGGTAATTGCAAGAGTTCTGATACTAATTATTTGGTTGGGGAGTCCGCAGAGATGGAAAATATCTCTTTTTGGTCATGATATTAAGGGTTTCTCTTAACTTTTACTAATAATGTAAACACAATTAGTCCATTCATATTAACAAACATGTAATGTCCGAGAGAATATTCTGGAAGTAATTCAATTGAATCGCACTACATTCACTAGGTGATTTAAATTAAATAAAAAAAATAGAATGCTGAAATCGTGCATTTTAGACATGTTGGATTATATGGGCTTCAGAAGGATTCAACTGTGCCGACTACATTAAACAATATGCGAGATGTTTATACCGGGGGTGATCCTCTTTTAGAAATTATAATTCTGAGATTGTCAGGATGGTTTGCAATATTTAAAGATCAACCGAAGTCTGGTCGCCATAACAAAAATTGATGGTGTATGTTGATAAAGATCACAGAAACTCCTAAAAATAACAATTCAGGAGATCGCTTGAAGGCTAATCTGTTATAAATAGACAGCATTTCGCCACATAGAAAACTTAGGATATGTTCCAAAGATTGATGTTTAGGTGGGTCCTACATCTTCTAAGCGAAGAAAAAACAAAATATCTCTGATTGTTAACTTGCTGCTTACTGCTAGAGAGACGAATCGAGATTCATTTTTTGGAACGCTTAGTTATGGAAGCGGAAAAATGGATTCAATACAACAATGTATTGAGATCGAGAAGTGATCATTAAGAAGTGGACTTGGTCAATAAACTTCAAAGCCTGGCTTGCATCCTAACAAAGTTTTGCTGTCCATTTGGTGGGATTGTCAGATTGAACTGCTTCGAACTGTTTCGCAACAATGAAACCATTAATTATTCTATTAAATACTGGCTTCAGTTAAATGAAGACCTGGTTTTTGCCAATCCTGAAGGGATTGTTTTCCACCAAGATAATGGACAGCACTCACACATCTTGGCGAACTAGAGAGAAAGAGTCAAAGAGATTAACTGGGATGTCCTTCTTCCTCTGATCTCTTTCTCCATCAGATTTTCATCTATTCCACTCATTCCAAAATCATTTAAACGGAAAATTATTCACATCCGAAGAATCAATAATAATAAAAAAACAAAATTAGATCCTTTTTTCTTAAGAAAATCTTCGGACTTTATTTTGTGTTAGACGACGGATCCAGACCTTGGCTGATCTTGGAAAAAAGATTATTCAAAACAAAGGAAATTACATCATAGATTGAATACATTTCTATTTTAGACTAGCTAACCCGACCACTCTTCGCTGTGGCTCATTCTGATTTTTAGGCTTAACCATGCGTGATTTTGATAATTTGTTTGGATGCTTTGGAATACCCTGTCTACTAATTCATCTTTTGAATGAGGCGGGTTATGAGCATGGACTTGTAACTGGGAGGACCCCAGTTCGAACCCCGCGTATAACTGCTAAATTTTATATTGGTATGAAAAATGTTAACAGTAAAGTAGGTGCTTCCGCCCCTGTCCACGACACCTAATTTGGTAGTTGGACGTTAAGCCTGCCTGAAAAAATAGGCATTACTTTACTTTTGAATGTACAATGTTGCAGAAATTAGATGGGAAGGTGATTTTTCCCGTTTCCGGATTTGTAGGAGCATTGCCGTTACCGAGTTCGAGCAATTGTCTTGAAAATATGGCAGATGTTGGGATCGTTTTGAAGTTGAACTCTCATATTCGATGTTAAATGAATTTTTTTACTGTGCTCCAAAGAGTTTAATATTTCAAGCAGGCATGCAATTCATCAGCTGGAGTGAGCGAGGTATCACTGGAACCGTTTGCCCGAAGTCACCGGCTAGTAACACTAATGCTCCACCAAATGGAACCTGATTATTTCGCAAGTCTTTCAATGTATTGTCTAATGCTTCCAATGACTTGTTATAAGCCATTGTACACTCATCCCATAGAATGATTTGGCACGCCCGAAGAACCTTTCCCATTCCTGATGTTTTAGAAATGTTACATGTTGGGTTTTCTGTGAAGTGCACGTTTAAGTCATGCAGTATAAGAGCTGAATG
Organism: Triatoma infestans; assembly: GCA_011037195.1. Lineage (NCBI taxonomy): Eukaryota > Metazoa > Arthropoda > Insecta > Hemiptera > Reduviidae > Triatoma > Triatoma infestans. Next base: position 214,184 of record JAAEAF010001257.1, on the reverse strand, counting down.
CGCTGTTCTACCTCCTTCCATCAACGTAGCAGCAATACCTGAAGAAGCAAGTGCTAACGCAATATGGCCGTTTGAACGGAGTTTAGCTCGGAATTTCCCGTTTCCGTGGGAACTTCGGAGTAGAGGTACTTATAAGTAGTTGAGAAAGAGGTTCAGAGAGTGAGCCAGCATCGCAACGCGTCTGAGTCTGTCTATTTCTGCCAACCTCGCGAAACGCTCGGTATTTCCCGTTTCCGTGGGAACTTCGGAGTAAAAAGTATATATAAACACTCTTATATAGAAATGCAACGTTGTGTAAAAATTTCAAGTCAATCCATCGACTACTTTTCGAGTTTTGCGGCCACAAACTTAGGGGTGCTGAATTTTTATATATATAGATTAGAAAATTTTTAGTTCACCTAAATGTCATCATATCAGAAGTTTTACAATGACGTCTGTAAATTATTCAAGAATTTGAAGAAAGTGTACGTAGATAGTGTACGAAGTTTAAAGAACATCTTTGGAATCTTTTTTTGAGAACATTATGAAAAACTGCAAAACTGTTTGGAAAAGTCGCCCTTCCGGCTGATGGATTTTAATCGAAACCACTGACGCATTAAAAGAGAAGTTACACATTGCTGCAGCTTGACAGTGTGAGGCTCCACACTGCCTAATGCTTTGATAAATGATTTGCGGTGGGAAAGTGCTTCCGTATCCAGCTTATTCTCTGGACTCAGCACTCACCAAGTACCCTCAGTTTCTAATGCTAAAAGAAAAAACATTTCTTGAGATACAATTTTAAGGACCAGCGGTCCCCACAAAGCCTTAAAATATAGTAACGCCACCTTATCCAATTAAAATGGGAATTATGTTAAAAAATTTCACTAATTTTGACAAAATTTATAAGCACAAATTTCCTTGAACTTTAGAAATATTCCTCATAGTTCTCTCCTCAATGCAGTTGATATAATAATCCTTTCAGTTGTGGTTTAGTCTTTAGATCAGAGCTTCTCAAATTAGGGGGGCGTGAGATGTCGGTTGGGGGAGCCACGAACGTAAGAGATATAATAATAAAATGATATTGCACAGATTTCATTACATATTAAATAGAATAAATTAGTTTATTTATAAACAAAATAATTAATAAAATCTATAAAAAAAAAGAAATTTGAAGGAATATAAACTATGTTACGGCATTGATGTAAAAAGCTTCCGCCGGAGAAGGTGAATTTTTTTCAATAAATTAACGAAGTTAAATTAGAGGGAGAAAAGAATCTTATAAGTAAATAAAATGTTATAAATATACATGTAATAGTGTTGGCATAATAATAATTATTTGAATAGCAAATTTAAGATAATTAATAAAACGAAACCTTACTGATGAGAAAAATTAAACCAAATCATACAATAACAATCATGTGAGAACATAATCATCAATAATCATATAGTAATTATGAAATATAAAAAAAATAACAAAAATATAGCAATATTAAGAGAAATTAATAATAATAGAATTGATTGTGTGATAGTTATTGATAACAGTAGTCTGGGAGTTAGTTATCAGAAATTAAATTAGCCAACCAGCTCACTTCTATACGTCCATGCAACTCTGGTGAATTGAGGAAATTCATGCCAGTTATCATCAATTAGTAGGTTTATAACAACTTACCTCGTCGGAATATCAGACTTTTTTTTTAGAATAGGATATATAAAAACAAAATGAAGCGTCATCTCTAAACTATAGGACCTATAATTGAAAGGAAGCAGCTAAACTCACATCTAAGTTTCATTACCCAACGGGAATTGGTCAAATCAACGGAGCTGTTAGGAAGAAGATTTTTGACGACTATAATAATAAATCGAGTTCCCTAAACAATGTATACCTGTGGAAATTATCAGCCCGTGCAACCATATCGTCACGCTTACCAGCTATGACATTGGTCAATAAAAATTTTCAACGAGTGCTCCCCATATACACTAGACCAATTAGATCGGGCGCATATTCAGCTGCAAGTGTTTCCCATTTTCCATGCTAAAATATTTTAATCCTTGGGGCATTTTTAAAACTTTCAGAAATATATTTAAAGTGAAGATCCAAAATGTCACAAAAACTTCGGTCTAGATCTGGCTCCAATTGGATTATGTAGCAAGGCGTAATGGATCATTTAAGAAAGTAAAGTTTCTTTACAAAATATCCTTAAAATCCTATGCGGAAGAAGCATAACAAAGAATTGCACTCATAAATCGAAATTCCCGCAGAGGCTGAATTTTGCTCGATATAAAAAAGCTTTACCAAATTCCATTCAAAACAATTAAATAGTAAAAACATGAAAAAAAAAAAAACAACATACATATTTAATAAGAATTAAGTGTTACTTCATTTTTAAATAGCATTTTTCTAATTAAAATTGAAAAAACAAAAAAAATAAAATAAAATACTACCCCTTCTACTCGAAAAATAATTTTTTTGTAGGTAACTCTTGCAGGCACATTCCCCTGTTTGTACTATAACAATCATTTGGGTTTTTGATTTTTTTCTATTTCCGTTAATTCATTGATTTCATTTTCTTTTTTCATTATGCAAATTAAATATCATAATAAATAATAAATTAAAATAAATTTTTCTTCATATCTTGAAATTATCACAATTTTTACTTTCTCTCTTATTCCTAGTAAGTAGGAAGTATTGCGATCGTGCCAGATTTTCGAATTTGAGTTTTCACCGGAAATACATGATTTGAGGTCCTCTGAATACGAAAAAAAAGTGTTTTTTAACGAGTGATCTGCATGTGTATGTATGGGAGAGACTACAGTAAATCTGTCTGTCTATTAACAAATTATTTCAATAACGAAAAGTAGCAGGAAGCTCAAACTTAGGTGTTCCGTTTAGGTACTACCAACTCAACAGATACTAAGATTTCAAGCAAAATCCATTAACCAGATTTTGCAAAAAGAATTACTGGAATCATTCTCAGTTTTAGTAAATTACTAAAAAACGGCTACAACGATTTACTGTGAACTTGCTATATCTACTATTTAACACACATAAATACCTATTTATCACTATTTAAAACATTTTTCCGGGTGTTCTGGGGGAACTGTGTCGTTATGCTTTCCTCTAAAGTACCACTTCAATATAATATATGGTTTTATCACCTTATTAATATATATATTAGACGTATTGATAGAATTCCAAAATTTGATGAAAAATCGGTTAACCCAAAAAAGGGGAAACGGTAGTTTACGATTTTACAGATTTTAGATTTTTAAACTTGGAATATTTGCAGTATAGGTAGAAAACACGTTTTGAAACATCTGAAAAAAAAAAAAAAAAAAAATTGTGTGGTATCGGGGATCTAGTTTAAATTTAAATTTAAACAAGCTTTCTTGATTTCGACACAAAGAGTTCCACATAAGACTACTAAGGTATACAAGTAAGATAGCCCTACCATTATTATTGTCAGCCCAGCTAAACATTGTAAAAGGTTGTGGCTGGTTCCGCAGGGCTGGATAGCATTAGAGATATTTTCCTTGATACCCTGCTTTTCTTTTGGTGGTCATCGACCGGTTTCGGGACGTTCGCCCATCATCAGGATGTTTTTGTTAAAACAGTGTGATAAAACAGACTTGCACAGAGAACAAATGCAGTTAATACACTCATAATCTGTATTTGCTCGATGCAAGTCTATGTTATGACACTGTTTTGACAAAACATCCTGATGATGGGCGAACGTCCCGAAACCGGTCGATGACCACCAAAAAAAACAGGCTATCACGCAAAATATCTCTCTGAAACATTGTAACGTTGGAATCTTAAAGAAAATTTGTTGATTACATTGTATTAATTAGCAGTGAGAGTAAGTCGCTTGAGTCATGCCAGATTTTTTTTTGCTCTCAAGCAGTTATTAAAAGTTAGTCTAGCTAGGATTGCACATGTTTTAACAAAAGCAGTGTGTATCTAATTAAAAAAAAATGCACGCAGAATTCATCGTATAGAATTCACTGGAGTACAGGAATGTATCTCAAGGGCGCCAAGACACTAAACAATTTGAGAACCCATGGGTTTACATGAAATGATGTTATATAATATTTCAATCTTAATCATGTGATTGCGTTGTTGTGGTGATTGGTTCCGCAGAGCTAGTCAGAGCTGAGAGAGCAGAGACATTTTCCATGATAACCTGCTTCTTTTTGTGGTCATCGACCAGTTTTGGGATGTTTTTGTTAAACAGTATTATAACATAAGACTTGCACACTGTTTAACAAAAACATTCTGATGATGGGCGAACGTCCCGAAACCGGTCGATGACCACAAAAAGAAGCAGGTTATCATGGAAAATGTCTCTGATACATATGATATGATTGCGATTTGTCTCTAAGGGATTAAGTACCAAGTCATTTTCTTCGTTTTCTCTGTACCGATTTTTTAAACCGTTTTCTAAAACAATACTGTGATATACATCAGGAGGAATACTTGTATTTGCTTCAGTGTCTTTATCATAAAATTCTTACTGGCTTCTATATTAAACCTTAGCAAAATTCAAAAAAAAAAAAATCGTTCTAAATAACTCATGAATAAGTAGAAAAAAAAAAATATATAAAGTCCATTCTGTTGAAACAAAACTTGCCTTAAATACCGTTTACTGTTCATATACTGAAACAGTTGGTTTAGTTAAAGTTTATTACAGAAAAAGGAATGGAATATCTAACGTTAACCAGGGCTGAAGAGAATGAGATTGGTACGAGATAACCGGGCGTGAACTGTTCCCTAAAGGCTGTCTGTTGTCGGTCCGGAACATTTTTACAGTCTGGCCCCACTGTGAACCGGCAATGCGCGTGCGCGCCTAAACATCTTTTTAAAAAAAAAAAGGTCCTTAAAGTGAACACAACACAAACTCTTAAACTCTCTCTTTTTTTTTTTTATTTCTTCTTCTACTTTTTATTTTATTTTATCTACGTATTTGGCTTCTAACTCCACCGCCCCCACTTATTTCTCTCTCTTACATCATTATCTCTTTGTCATTCGTTCCTACTATTTCTTACTATAGCTGCTCTCCCTCCCACACTCATTCACGCACATATAACATACTTACGCACACAATGTATACAGAGATACTGTGATATAGCGCGCACAAGAGAGTGAGATAGAAAGAGAGAGTTAGGAGAGGTGACAAACACTGGCGAGCCCGCAAACAGAGCCGCGTCCTTCCTCTTACTGGTTTTTACTTTCTACCAAACTTTGTAAACAACAGTTGCAACACACGTGCCCACAAAACAACCAATGACACGATAAAACAAACACACTATATACATATATATAGGATATATATATATAATTTACTTTCTTCTTTAAGTTAAATGGGGCGAACGCATTTTTACGTATATTAAAACACAGAAAACAAAAAGTGCATACTAAATTATTTGTTTATTTCACTTTAAATTCGACATTTTAAAAATGAAATATTTAAATTAAGATTGGATTCATATATTGGCCGCCAACATCTTCATGCATTTTGAATAGCGTTGGCGTCAACATATTGGCCAACTATACTATAAATCTTTTCTTAGAAAACGGAGGGGGAGGAATATTTTAAAGCGTTTATAGGTTAATCTCATGAGAAAGTGGCTATAACACACAGAGACTTAGAAATCAGAAAAAATAATTAACAATAACGGGGAAATATATATACAACGCTATTCGGTTCAACCTCAGTTTCTGTGAATGTGAAAGCTCAATCTGCGTTTGCTTATTCGTTGTTTACTTATTTCCATAAATTCTGAACATTTCGGATTTTTTTTTTTTTTCATCCATCATCATAGTAAGATTAATAAATCGCGTTGTGTAGAGATAGTAACATAAACTTGTTAGCCTTACTCTGATGATGGATATCGTGTATAATATGGTGTAGACATGTATTTATATATATAAAATAGAATGCTTTATTTACATAAAAACAACTACAGAGAAAGAAATGAAAATAACATGTAAAGCATATTTAGGCTGGTATCAATGTACCGTCGCCTAGAGTTGCTTTCTTACAAAAGAAAATTGATATTAGATACAAAACAACTCAAACGTATTGATATCATTATGGTATTCACCGAGCTCAATAATTAAACTCCTGGACAAGATATAATCAATATTTATATGCTGAGAGGTGATAGAGAACCAAACTTTTCCAGTTTTTATCATTTAATGCATCAATCAGCTCCCTTCGCGTTAAATTCTTCCTACCAAGCTATCTAATTCGAAACTCGGATAGAACTGGGCAGACACCTAGATAATGGCAAATATCCTCTATATATTTTATCCTAATATATTTATATTTATCCTCTATAATTTTAAAAGGATTTCGGTTGAATCCATTTTTAAGAAAAACGAGAGAATCCGAAACCAATCTAGAAGCAAAAGAAATCTGATATGAAACACACACACACAAACGACTTTAATCTCTTACTCCAATCAATTCAAATTTATTTAAGGAATTTTATTTAAAATTGCAACCTTACTATGTTTGGTTAGGCTGGCCATCAAAATAGTGACGAGGATTTTACTTGTATACCTGAGAGGGGGTTATGTGGACCACTCTATGCCAAAAACCAAGAAAGCTTGTGCACATTTAAATTTAAACCAAGTAACTGACAGACCTCCCCCCACCCCCAATATCCCCACCCGCTAAAATCAATTTTTTTTTCCAGAAAAATGTATCAAATAAAACTGGATACATTTCTATGTATGCAGTATGCAGCAAGCATTCCAAGTTACTTCAAATTTTCCCCAACGGTTTTCTACAAATTTGGAATTCCTGTTAATGATTCTGATGTATAGTATATTAATATTTATATGGATGGTAAAAACCACGATTATACTGACGTGGTACTTCACTGAGGTAAACATAACGCTACTGGACCCCCACAACTTCCCAAAACTCAATTTTCCCAGGAAAATGTTTAAAATCAAGGTGATAGGTATTTATGTATGCGCAGTTAGTATACAAAGTTTTAAAAAAAAAATCGTTGCATCCGTTTTCGAGAAAAGCACAAAAAAAAAAAACAGAAAAAAACAAACAAAACAAACCATTCGGTAAATACGCACATCCGATTGATAGATTTTGCCAAGAAACCTTCGTGTTAACGCGGTTGTGTATCTAAACGAAATATTAAGTTTGAGTTGGCTGCGATTTTCATCACTCACGCACAAACAAAACCATTCGGTGAAACCTTCTTTTTTTCGATCCACGGGGACCTCAAAACAAGTGATAAACACAATTTTTTTTAAACTTTCACATGATCGCAATATTTCTTCTTATAAAAGAAGAATTACTTCTTCTTGAGAATGTAAAAAATGACTTTCCTATAAATACAATTCAAGACAGTACCCCCCTCTCCCCTACAAATTATGTCGACAATTTTTATTTTAAACACAAAAGATATTACATTCCAAAAGTGTGTGGTCTTTTTGACATTTAAATAAATTTATTAGCCTAGATTTTCTTTATCGCTTTATCTACGTTGGCCTAGATTTTCTACGATAAATCTTTATTACACTAGTTCTGTATCAAATAGTTTTATTTTAGAACAAAATTTCGAAACTCAACTAAGAAATCCTGTAACAATAAAAACAAAATTTTTTTATTAGGGAAGGAAATAGATAAGTGGCGTACTGGACTCCCACGCGGAGGATCCGGGTTCAAATCCAGTTGAGCTACCCTTTTTTTTTTGTTTATTTAGAAATTTACAATCTGTATTATACATATATATATATATACAATGAATACTTAGGATTTGTTGTGGTGGTTGGTTCCGCAGAGATGGAAAAGCATCAGAGACATTTTCCGTGGTAGCCTGCTTCATTTTGTGGTCATCGACCGTTTCGGGCGTTCACCCATCTTCAGGATGCGTTTTTCAGACAGTGTGACAACAAAGACTTGCACAGAGCAAATTTAGTTTACACACTCTCTGGTTTCTAGAATGTATTCACTCTAAAGTACAGATTGCTTAAAGTAAACGGATGGACGAGATTTTTGGTTTATTTGATTTAATTTTAATATTCATTATGTTATAGTGACTTAATGGATATACTGATATAAGGAAGATATAACAATTAAATTTTAATCAACTCATTTAATAGTTGCCTAGATAATAACTCTAGCCTGCCTAGATGTTGACTTTGCCACCTAAGTGCTGTTACAAACAGAGCGTGGGAGTCCAGAGCTTTGGCTTGCCTATCCGTTGATGGTGCCCAGTTTGAAGAGCTTCTTTAAAGAAAAAATAAGGTAATTTTGACATTAAACTGAAATTTGTTTTTCATATTTTAAATTACCATAACTTTTGAAAAACCTAACCGATTTTAAATTTTTTATTTTTTTAGAGGCTCAATTACTATAAAAATATGCAAAAAAAAATATAATGTTCCATTTGAAAAATAAAAGTTGGATGCTGTATCTCGGGATATTGGGGTATAAAAAAATGGATCAATCACTGAAAATAAACTAGACTAAAAATGATTAAATACGTGTTTTCTATTTTTTCGAAATTTCCCGCCGTTTGAAAAAAAAGTGGGTGGAGCATATAACTCTGGTCACCCTGTATATATATATATTTTTTTTCTTTCTAAAATCTCTACGTGTTCTTAATTATATCCTTATCAAATTTTCTAGCCACCTCCGTTATTAAAACCATGACGGAGGTTGGTTTAGCCAAGAGTATTGGTACAACCTACACCACTTAACACCATTATTAAAAGGCTTCATTTTAATTACTTTTCAAAAATAAGCTATTTATTATATACCAATATTTAATTTCTTTTTGTTTATTATACATGTGCATATATATATACTATTTATTATAATTGTATAACCTCCCGCATACAATCAACCAGTGTGGTGCGTGATAGAAACATAAAGTTGAAGTCTCAACTCTCTCTCTCTACACGATGATGATGGATGAGAATTTGAAACTGCTCAGAAACAACAAATATATTAAGCATGTTACAACGTGATAGAATCCCAGACATATATAAACTTTACAATCTGAGATTGACGTTTTGGCTCTATTACTTTTCAGAATTCTTTAATAGAAGTAAACTTTTCAAGTTCTATTTGACAAACTTCGTTTAAACTTAGCATTTTTACCACACACTTTAATTGGCCTTTAGTCTGCCAAAAAAAAAAAAATGGCACCATACCGGAAGGAGTAGATTAACAGAATTGAAATTTTCACGGTTTGTCACGACACAGAACAAAATTTTATTACTGTTCACTGGCGGTTAATAATGCTTTACCATTAAAAAAAAAAAAAGGCAGACTGATTACACACATAAAAGTTAACATAGTCAATCATAGTTACCATTAAGTTTTTAACTGATTCCAGGGTGTTAAGCCCCCCCCCCCCAAAAAAAACGAATATTTTTGTCACAAGATTTCTTTTTATAAGCAAAATTTATAAGATAATTTATTTTATTGTAGCAATCGCCGATTTTTGAAAGCTTAGATATATTATGATGACGTTTAGTAGCGATTTCAATACAAGTTTAAATAAAAATAATAAATTCAAGTAACAAATTCATTTTTTTTTTTAATCATTTTTGTTAAATAAACCAATTAAATTATTATTTACAGTCTAGATCAACAATTACAATTTTTTAATGAAAAAAAGTGCATTTTAGGTGTTTTTTTAATTAAAAAAAAAACAATAAAGAAATTATTATTTAACTAATTACTAATATAGTTTAGATAAAATAGATATTAGGAATGGTGTTTGGAACATTTTCTGTTTGTGGAACACATGGCCTGCATACACTACTACATACACAAGTGCGCATGTATGCAACGAGGGTTACATTAGAGGCCAGTAATAGGCCAGTCCCAGCTTGCTAGTACCCATGTTTCACTAAACGGGCACTGCCTACTAGTTATTATTCTAACCAATGATGATGGTCAAACAATGCACATGCACAGACAGCCCTTGTAACATGATCGTTTTCTATTATTTGTTACAGCCCCATAGTTTGGCCATGTTTAAAACTGAATACAAATCTATCTAAGCGCTTAAAATTTGTTACATTATTATATTTTAAAACTTAAAACAAAGGATGAAAAGATAAATTTTTTACTTTTTTTTTTTTATATTTAGTAATTTTTGGGTAAAAAAAATAGAAGAAATAACAATAAACTTATAACATCTGTAAAGATGTCACCCATTTTGTTTAAATCTATAAAAATGTCGCCATCAGGAAGTAAATTTCGCATTCCAGATTTATTAAATTCCGAGTCACTGGGCGATGAAATTTCTAAAAAAAAGTATTTTTTAAAAATTTCTAATATGAATTTAAAAGTTTTAACCCAGGAAACGTTCTAAAGTGCGAAGCAAATCTGTAGGGAGAATGAAATCTAGGGTTTATGTCGGATAAAAGTGTAATATTTAAAAAAAAAAAAAAATTAAAGCATTGTATCGAATATAGTGATCGAATTTCAATGGCGTTCTTATTGTAGACATATTACTAAGATTAATCTGAAAAAATTATCGGATAAAAAAACTTCGGATTTTCAATGATAATTTTTCAATCTAGTTATGTAGAGTGTCTTGTACTTTTATCGCGCCCTTATTTCAATTAAGCCCCTTCTTCAAACCATGGCATTTTATCGATTCTATGTTGCATTCGATGGAACGTTCTGGCAATCTAACTTGTACCAGTCCCATACTAAAACATTAATTTTTTATTCTATTGTATCAGAGACTTTTTAAAAATAAAATTTTGAGGTCCCCTTACGTAACATGATAAAGTTTTTTTAAGAATATTCTCCCTAGTAGAAGGGTCAAATTTTATTATTTCGTTCGGATATCGCAAGGGCAATCTATACGAAAGTTTCAGTCAAAAATTGAAACCAGATTTCCTTTTCTTTTTTATTCTTGTGCCCAACTGTGCTTAAAACCGCTTAAGAACAAAAAGCTGATAACAAAACCATTTCAGATTACAATCAATCGGCCAGTAACGAAAACAAAGTAAGAAAATAAATATCATAACATTTAGGAATCATCAGAGATATTTTCCGTGGAGTATGTAACAATTAAATTTTCTCTGTGCAAATCTATGTTATCACGCTGTTTGACAAATGCATCCTGATGATGGGCGAACGCCTGAAACCGGTCGATGACCACAAAAAGAAGCAGACTATCATGGAAAATATCTCTGATGCATTCCAGCTCTGCGGAACCAATCACAACAATCATACCATTTCTTGGATTGATTCATTTACACACCAGTTCAAAAAGGAAAAAGAATAGATCTTTTAAATAATTTATCGAGGGAAATAGTGAAACTATTTTTGAATGTATACAACATTTATTTCCTTGTTAATGTACTTTTATAATCTTGGTGAAAAAAAAACCTGCCAAATAAACGATAGGATTTTTTATTCATCACGTTCTTCAAAAACTTGAAGTATGTCACGGAATGTTATACAATAGACAAGAGGTTTTGAATGGTGACAATCTGTTGGGGCGCGAGTAATACAAATAATTACAGTCTCCATAAATACATACATTGATGCAAATGACTCGCTGATATTATTACAGATTTACAGATATTGTTTTGACTTTGTTCAATAAATATAAGACATCAATTTGTGTATTCGTGTAATTTAAATTTAAGTCTTATTAGTTGCTAAGTGTTCAGGGTTCATATCTCGTAACTCTGTCCATCATCTTGAGAATGGACATCTTCAACTAAAAAAAATTAATAAAAGTGGAAAGTCTTTTTCAAAAAGAAGCTTTGCGTTCGTTCAAAATATTTTTATGTTGTTCCCATTAACTTTATAAAGTTCACTATACAATTAAAACAACTTTACAAGTTTCTAAGAATTAATACACTAATAACATGTAAAAAAGGATTTATTACCAGGAAAAACGGTAGATTTCCTCCTTATTTATTTATAATAACAGAATAATCCCCCCTCCCATCACCTAGAAAGAGAACTTTCAAATAACATTTCGTGTGCCCCATCTGCCTTGCTTTTTATAAATGATGTAACTATAACATGAAATAATTCTATTAATTAAGAATTTTAATGTTAGTTTTGATTTCATCGTTTGGATTTCATGTGAGGATCAGTTTAGGAAATAAGTTTTTCATTTTTTTTTTCGTGATTTTTCTTATATAAATCGTGGTTTTTTATTATATTGAAAAAATCACTTTTTAGTGAACAGTCAATCATAGTTTATTATCATTAGTTGATCATACATAATGGAAAGTCTAATAGATACCACACTCCGAGGTTGGCCCCGAACCCTTCTGCGGCTTGTCCAGGAGCCTCATTCAAACTTCTATCAGGGGTTGGGTAGCAGAACAGCGTCTGCGTTGGTGGGAGGGTACACCAGGACAGAAGCAGGCAAAGCTCTTTATCAAAAGACATTTGCCTAAATTTACCAGAGACCTACTGAGCCAGACCCGAAGGGATATAAGGTTAATTGTGGGTCTACTAACAGGGCATTGTAGGCTGAATAGACACATGCACCACCTACAAGTTGCGGATAGTGCGGTATGCCGTTTCTGCAAGGTAGAGGAGGAGACACCGGCGCACATCCTTTGTGAGTGTGCCGGCCTGGCGAGGATTAGGTTTCTGCAATTGGGGACGGGCAATCCCGAAGCTGAAAGCTTCATGAAGGAGCCGCAGTCAGCTTTACTAGGATTGATTAGGAGGGCAAGAAGGGGTGTTCGTAAGAAGGGGATCCCCAATAGAACTCGATTTGTAGGTCGCAGTGGAATGAGGCTCCCCCCCCCCCCCCTCACGCTTCTATTCTATTCTACCACTCCGAGGTATGTATATTCTTCACAATATAATTATCCTCGAGAAAAATATCAAATAAAAGTAAAAATCTTCACCCTTAATTTTCTTTTGTAGTTGTTGTGGTGGTTGGTTCCGCAGAGCTGGAAAGCATCAGAAACATTTTCCATGGTAGCCTGCTTCATTTTGTGGTCATCGACCGGTTTCGGGCGTTCGCCCATCTTTAGGATGCGTTTGTTCTGACAGTGTAATAACACAGACTTGCACAGAACAAATTCAGTTTATACACTTCTTATATTTGAGGGTATAAACTGTATTTGCTGTGTGCAAGTCTGTGTTATCACACTGTCAGAACAAACGTATCCTAAAGATGGGCGAACGCCCGGAACCGGTCGATGACCACAAAATGAAGCAGGCTACCACGGAAAATGTGTCTGATGCTTTCCAGCTCTGCGGAACCAACGACCACAACAACTACAAAAGAAAATTAAGGGTGAAGATTTTACTTTTATTTGATATTTTTCTCGAGGATAATTATATTATGAAGAATATACATACCTCGGAGTGGTAGAATAGGATAGAATAGAAGCGGGGGGGTTAGCCTCATTCCACTGCGACCTACAAATCGAGGTCTATTGTGGATCCCCTTACGTTACAGAACAGCCCCCAGTCTTGCCCTCCTAATCAGTCCTAGCAAAGCTGAGAGCGGCTCCGTCATGAAGCTTCCAGCTTCGGGATTGCCCGTCCCCAATTGAAGAAACCACACCTATATTACTACGATATTGACGTATTTTAGCAATATTGTTAGAATTTATAATTTTGAAGAAAATTGGTTAATTGGAAAAGTTTGACTTAACAGAATAAGCATCTTGAGCTTTTATTTGGAATTATTTCGAAAACTTGCTGCCTTTGATTTTGTTGAAACTTGGAATGCGCTAACTTCACACATTACTTTATTATCTATTACCTTTATTTCATACATTTATCCGGAAAAATGCATTTTTCTGTGTGTGTGTGTGTGTGTGTGTGTGTGTGTGTGTGTGTGTTTTGTGGAATATGATCCATTACATTTTAAATATTATTTGAGTTTTTGTAAAAATGTTTTGGCGCACTCTTCTGGATTATAAAAGTTAACACAAATCTGTTTCAACTTGCTGAGGATACTAATCAAATCTATCTCTATATTTTGTTGGGGGGGGGGAGCATAGTAAAAATTCCCATGTCCAAGTCCATTTTATTATTATTATATTAATCTCAGTAAAAACGAAAGTAGTATGAGCGTTTCACACCAGATTTTTTTTTTTTTTTTTTTTCTTAACAAGTTATTTTTTAACAAAACTATACCTAAGATACTCGTACAAAAGGAATTTTCTCTTTTCGGACTGTACACAGCATGTGTTTGACTATACCTTTCGTACCAATGGATGTATAAAATAAGACCTCAGGTAGAAAACTTTCTAGTCTATATTAAGGGATGGTTGATTTTTGGGAACTACAAAAAAAAGAAAAGAAAAGAAAGAATAACGGTTGCTAGTTTGTAGAAAAGGGTAGTCTAGTAGATGAACACCCCTAGACCAGGTAGATACACCCTTAACATTATATAGCACCCTTAGTTTTTCTATACCTCTCTAAATATTTCTTAGTTCACAACATAAATAAACTATTTCAGTTTTGTTAAAAATTGGGATATTTTTATCTTGTTACTATAAATAAAACACAAACAAGCAAAATATTAATTGGCTGGGACTAAAGATAAACAAAAAATACTTTTTATCTTTAAAAGTTTTATTCGAAGTTTCGGACGGACAACTTTGGTGTCCTTCCTCAGGAACTGTATAAACAAAACAAAGTGAATTACCTAAAATTATATTATAATTACTTATTGATTTGTTTTTTTTTTTCTTCTACCACTCCTCATATTTCTCAACTTTTTAAATTTTCTCTTTTCGGTCAACATTGCAGTTATACCTTACTCTATAACCAAACAATAACCTCCACTAACATTCAATTCTCTATTCTTCCTTAACACGTATCGTATCCTTTTTTTTAATTTTTTAATATTTTATAATCTTTCAAGGTTCTGATTTTTATTCTTTTAATTTCTATTTTTCTGTAAACAGTGTTGATAACATTTCATTATAAATGCTTCAAGGATTTTTTCCTTTACATTATATCATTTTCGGTATTTCTTTTAGTTTTGTTTATGCAGTTACTGAGAAAGGACACTAAAGGTGTCCGAAACAATGAATAAACATTTAAAAATAGATTTTCTTTGACCCTAGCCAACTAATATTTTGCTTGTTTGATTAAAACAACGGCCAAACATAACTATTGTTTATATGGAAGCAAAATAAATTCGCAACATCTACTGCAAAGTTATGGAATTAAAATGTTCAGTTTTTCTTAACTTAAGTGAAATCTTAACTTGACGTTCGCCCATCTTCAGGATGCGTTTGTCAGACAGTGTGATAACACAGACTTGCACAGAGCAGTCAATTCAGTTTATATATTCATCCATCCATATTCGTCGAGTTGTTTGAGTTTTGAAAATCTATCTTTAAAAGTTTATTCATTGTTTTGGGACACCTTTGGTGTCCTTCCACAGGTACTGCATAAACAAAACTAAAAGAAATACCGAAAATAATATAATGTAGTGAAAAAAACACTTGAAGCGATTAAATTCAGCTTATACACTTGTCTGTGTTATCACACACTGTCTACCACGGAAAATGTCTCTGATGCTTTCCAGCTCTGCGGAACCCAAACCACCACAACAATTAAGAGAAATGATTTTAAATAGTGGGAAAACGTCACTAACGTTAATAAGTTTCTATTTTGATGGGGAATACTTCGAAGAGATGATTTAATATTCTTCTCGTGTTAGTTATCTCATCCGAGGGTTGGAATAAGTGAAGACATAGAACCTTTTAAATTGTTTGACGAATAAGGGTAATAGCATTAGCACGTCACACATTCTACAGGTTTTAAATCCGGAGAATGAATCTAAGACAAACATTTTAACTGTTGCAGAAAGATTGCGGACAAATGCTTGCAATATGGAGGTCTAGTAGCATGGGCTGTTTTGTAAGATTTGTTTATGGTTGGTGACAAAAATATGAATAAGATGTTATCCTTGTAACACGTGTAATGCCGGCATTAGGATGGTTTTGATTCAAACGACGCACAATTTCTCGCAAAGAAATACCCATAATTTTTGATTATCCTTTCAATGGTTGGTTACAACGCTGGCTTTCGGCAATTCTTAGACTTCTGGAAGTATTTTATGAGCCTACATTCTTATAAAAACAGTAACAAAATTTACTAATAGCCACTTATTAAACTAATAATACTCTCTCTTCTAATGAAATTTTCGAAACATATTATTTATTTTGTTCAATGAAATCTTCAAAACAACTTTATATGTTTGTTCATCAATGTAACATTACTATCGCATACTTCTTACCACTACATATTTTGCTGCAAATATTTCAACGCTTTTTAGTAGTAAGGTTACTTGAATAACTGAGTAAATTCATTGAATAAAACCAATTTAAACTTTAAATATAGATAATTTCTTACATCTATATATATATATATATATATATGTGGGATTATTTATTTGTTTCAATTAGTAATGAGTAAATACCAAACAAAGAGACAGACTTATATATACTATTTCACCTTTCATTTTGATAAAACAACGGTACAATACTTTACTAGTTGGCCAACTTACATATTCTCTTTCTTAGATTAATCCAACTGATATAATCAAACATTTATCAAACTGAAATAAACGTTAATTCTTTTAATTAAACAACTGTAACTAAATCCACTGACAAAACTCTAATCTTTACATAAACAACTTTACTATGCACCTTCTTTTCAGCAACGTAACCTGCTCCATATCTATAACATTGACTCTACTACTCTCTAAATCCCGCTCTCTCCACATTGGGCGCTGGCTGCTAGGCATCAGCATTTTCTGGCGGCTCCCCACATTCGGCCATTCTGACATTGTCCTCGCCCTCGAGGACACAGGTCACCTCCTCTGTGACTGAATCTTCAGCTTCACTCGTCAGTTCTCCATTATTTTCACCAAAATCACTTTCTTCGTTGCTGGAAATTTCAGTGAAACCGACCACCCATGGCTTCATATATTCCGCCATTGTAGTCGTCTTCTTAGGCCCTTCTGAAAAACCTACCTTGCGCACCGTGTATCTCTCATTTTTGGAAACCTTCACTACTTCATAAGGGCCGATGTATTTCATTTGGAACTTAGTAGTGGGTTGCGTGCGCTTGATAGCCACCAGATCTCCAACTCGATATGATTTTGCCTTCTTCCGTCTCTTATTGAAATTTCGTCGATTCTCTTGCTGCGTCTTCTCTATATTCAATCTTGCTCGATCGCGTAGGGCACAGCGTTCTTCTTGCAAGCGTTTGATCTCCTCCTTTTCGATAAGTTCTTTCATTTCCAGGTCATCCCTAAGTCTCATACGCTTTCCAATAAGTAGTTGAAATGGTGATAAACCCGTGCTTCGGTTGGTTGTAGAGTTGATTATCTGCTGAGCCGTGTCCACGTTTGTCCACCATTTCTCTGGCCTCGGATGTGACAACTTAGTGAGGATGGGAATGAGCAGGCGATTCACTCTCTCGGCTTGACCATTACTCCTAGGCGATCCCGTAGTAATCATAATGTGTTCAATGTTCTCTGCCTTGCAATAATCCTGGAAATCCTTCGAAGTAAATGCTGTCCCCCTGTCAGTAATGATTCTACGAGGATTCCCGAACGTCGCCGCTTGCTTCTTCAACTTAGTCAGTACCTCCTGCGTCCCTGTGCTCTTTGTTGGATAGAGCCATACGAATTTCGTGAACGCATCTATCACAACCAAAATGTGTCTGTATCCTTTACTTGTTGTGGTCAATGGCCCACTATGAAATGCTCCTATATGGTCAAGATGATAGGTATCGAATGGTTCTTGTCCCTTCTCAATTGGATGCAAATATCCTTCTTGCTTCCCTTGCTTTCGTTCACCTAGTATGCATAGAACACAATTCTGTATCACATTCTCTACTTTCTTTCGCATATCTTTGAAATAATAGTCTTTCTTTATAATCGCCATCGTTTTAGAAGTGGAAAAATGTCCCTTAGAGTGAGCCATCTGGATAATTTCGGACTGCATGCGTTTAGGAACAACGAAAAGCAATTCTCCATCTTTCTCTTTGCATAAAATGCCCTCTCTCAATGAGTACTCCTTGTTTTGGTCGAGGTTTTGTATAGCCCTGATAATCTCCTTATCCTCCTTTTGGGCTTGGCGGAGTCTAGCTAAGGATCCCATTTCGTCATTTTCCAACTGAAACACGTCTGAGTTTGGGAATCGGCTTAAGGCGTCAACGTGGCCCATCTTAGTGCCAGCTCGATGTATCACCTCGTAATCGAATTCTTCCATCATCAAAGCCCATCTTGCCACACGGGCACACAGATCTCTTTTCTTCAATGTCATCTGCAGAGCTTGGCAATCCGTCACCAGCCGGAACCTAGTCCCCTGCAGATATATTCTAAACTTCTTCAGAGCTTTTACTATCGCCAATACTTCCAGCTCATAACTGATGTATTTTTCTTCAGCAGGAGTCGTCTTTCCGCTAGCATAGTAGACTGGATGTAGTCCACCGCTTGCAGCGTCCTTTTGGAGGAGTATAGCCCCATAACCATGTTTGCTGGCGTCTGTGTGAAGTACAGTCTCAGCACCCCGCTCGTAAATTTTCAATACGGGATGCGTTGAAAGCATTTTCTTTAACTCGTTAAAAGATGCTATCTGTTCCTCTGCAAAGTTAAACGGAACCTTGGCTTTTAATAATTCGGTCAGAGGCCGGGCTTTCATAGAGAAATTTGGAATGAATTTCCTAAAATAACTAGCCAAACCAATGAAGCTCTGAAGTGACTTTATACTATGCGGTTGTGGAAAATTCTCAATGGCCCTTGATTTTGATTTGGAAGGTTCGATCCTCCCTTTCTTGATTGCGTGTCCTAGATACTCTACTTCTTCTTTCATAAATTCACATTTTGCCCAATTGAACTGAAGGCCATATTCAGCCGCTCGATCCAAAACCAATTTAAATTTTTCAATTGCCTCACTACGATCTTTTGCTGGAATGATGAAATCGTCGACGTATGTGCATAGGATACCCGCAGCAATCATATCCCGGAATATTGCAATGATGTGCTTTTGAAAAACTGCTGATGAGTTGCATAACCCAAACGGTGCTTTCAAAAATTCATAATGTCCATCCGGTACAACGAAGGCGGTATATTTCTGACTGCTTTCGTCTACTGGTACATGGAAGTAGCCGTTTTTCAAGTCTAATTTAATAAACACTGCGGCGCCTTCTAAGCCTTTCAGCTGCTCGTCAATCGATGGGGTCGGGAATCGTTCCTTAATCGTCTTGCGATTTAATGCTCGATAGTCCACACATATGCGGGCCTCACCACTTTTTTTTCTAACAATTACTATGGGACTAGCGTAGGTAGAGGAGCTGGGTCGTATAATGCCTTCTTCCAGCCACCGCTCAATTTGATGATCAACTTCAAGCTTGTCCCCAGGTGACAATCTACGTGGCCGCTGATACACAGGGATATCATCGATTAAAATTAATTTCAATTTAATTCCAGTGTCCTTCGTCCTCTTCGGTTGGTAATCGCGAATCAACCCCTCAATTTCTTGCTCGTGCTCTATTTCCGCGACAACACCTTCAACATCCATGTTAAAAATATCTGGAACCTCATCGACCTTGTCAAACTTCTTTATTACGGCTACTTTTCCTTCTTCCAAAATTATTTTCGCTTGTTTGATAAAATCATGACCAAGTATTACTGGATGCCTCATTTCATCGGATACGACGTTCATCTCGACGTCATATTTAAATCCATGAACATGATTTCTGTTTTAAAACATCCGTATGTATCCAATCCAATGGTTCCAACTCCTTGAAGATGTATCTTTCTACCTAGCACAGGAGCTCCCAACTTTAGGTATTCTTTACGTCTGATAAGTGTTACGTCACTGCCTGAATCGAGTAGAGCAATCATGTAAAGTTTGCCCAACTCAACTTTGACTGTAGGTTTTTTCTCTTCATATCTTTTATCTAAATAGGCAGAAGTCTGGCATTTCGTAGCTATGTGCCCATACTTATTGCATTTGAAGCATTTCGGTCCATTTTTAAGATTCGGGCAACTGTCTAACCTATGATCGGTGGCACCACAATTGAAACAATTCTTCTTATTTTTGGTCTCACCTTCCTTTTCATTTCTCATATTATGTTTAGGTTTCACTTGTATGCTTTTCTTAAATTTTCCTTGGTCACATTCATGTTGATTTTGTCTCATATTGTCTTTCATATTTTCGTAGAGTGTTAATTTTGCTCTGAATTCTTTAATTGACCTGGCACCGTATAAAATTATTTTATTATTCTCACGATCGGGGATACCATCTATGACATACTGTATAATCGATTCTTTGTCGAGATCACCCTGAGCTGCAATATCTATCATTTTGTACAGATACTCTTGATATGTTTCGCTTGCCTCTTTTTTCCTCATCATTAATTCACGGTGCACCATTTTGCTGTTCGTTTTCTTTGAAAACTCTTTCTTTAGTGCCTTAGACATCGTTTCCCATTTTTTACATCTTTCATGGCTTATAAATATTTTGGCTGAACCCTTTAATAACCTACCAGCATATATAACCTTTTGTGTATCTGACCAATGACAAAGCATGGCCATATCTTCGAATTCTTTTAGCCATGTAACTATATTTTTAGTTTTATCATCACCACTGAAATTACATAGTGATTCTTCGACATCACGGAAGGATATGAAGTGAGCAGTTTCATTTATAAATCCACTAGCCCCGGCATGTTCTGGAGTGATTTTGTGTTCCGTCTTGAGGATTTCTTCATCTATTTCTTCTTCATCTTCCTCCTCATCAACATCAATTTCATCATCTTCTCCATCCTCGATCTTAGAATTTTCAAGAATTAGAATGGCTTTTAGTCTTTCAATCAGCTCTTTCTTATTACCACTGCTCTTAAAACCAAGTCTTTTTAATTCACCCTTTAATTGAACTAATTTTAAATTATAAATATTTTCTAAACTAACCTCAGACATCTTGACTATTAACTTGAAGAAATAGTATAAAACTGTAACGTTCAATAAACACAAAAGAAAGATTTAACAAAATGAAAACATAAACGCTATATAGTACAAGGAAATACAGATATGTGATGTACACAACTTAAGCAATTTAATTTTCTTCTTTATTCTTTTAATTAGAATTTTTAATACTTTAATTAATAAAATTAATGAATAAAATAACGTTGTTTTTATTTATTTTTTTCTCTTTTTTTTTTTTTTACACAAAAATTACTTCAATCAAGTCTTTGTTATTGTTTCACTCATGTAACCTCAAACAAATTAAAGAAAGTAAAATATATTTACAAACTATCTAATGATAAAATAAAATCAATCAAATACTATTCAAATTTATACTTATTATTAAATTTAAGATTAAACATAAAATTCTTCAACTAAACTTATATGATAGTCGTACTATCTCTATCTCGTTGTTTTGGTTCAAATCCCGGACAGGCCCCCAAAATATATGTGGGATTATTTATTTGTTTCAATTAGTAATGAGTAAATACCAAACAAAGAGACAGACTTATATATACTATTTCACCTTTCATTTTGATAAAACAACGGTACAATACTTTACTAGTTGGCCAACTTACATATTCTCTTTCTTAGATTAATCCAACTGATATGATCAAACATTTATCAAACTGAAATAAACGTTAATTCTTTTAATTAAACAACTGTAACTAAATCCACTGACAAAACTCTAATCTTTACATAAACAACTTTACCATGCACCTTCTTTTCAGCAACGTAACCTGCTCCTTATCTATAACATTGACTCTACTACTCTCTAAATCCCGCTCTCTCCACATTGGGCGCTGGCTGCTAGGCATCAGCATTTTCTGGCGGCTCCCCACATATATATTATAATATATAATATATATATATATATCTATACGGAAGGGATTAGAGTTCAAATGGTAGCGCGGTGGACGGAAGTCCCAGGTTCAAATCCTGTGATCCCTTCGATTTTGTCTTCCTAGAAGCTCACTGTCCAATTATGGGCAGAGTCTGGAATGAGAGAACACTTCCGGGAGGCCTACATAGTCTAATCTACATTTTTAGATTCTGCTAACGGTTAAAACCAATTTTCTTTCTCTTTTAAACCATCTAAATTTAATTGTGGAAATTATACTACTCCTACACTACGCTAAATTAAAAGTTTAATTCGATTGCAAAGAAGCTTTTTTTCAAAAACTTCAAAAAAACAAAAAACAAATGATATTTTGTTATTTCTGAGAGACGACAAGTTTCTGTCCTCCACATCAATCATAAAAATATTAATATATATATATATAAATTAAATATATATATATATAAAGGACTATATTTAATATAGTCCTTAAATATATATATATATTTAAAAATAAATTTGATTATTTTAATTTTTAATTTCTCTAGATTGTATAAATTGATTTTTACTGCGCTCGTTTCAATGATTTTAAATTGATTTTTTCAATACTTGACATATGCTCTTGACTCCGAACATATTGTTTTTCCAGAAATCAGCCTATTGATATGTTTGTATACATGACTTAATAAATCTAGAAATAAATCTTAATTGGGCCAGCAATTTCGAGAATTTAAAAGTGATATCATTTACTTAAATGAACAAGGTGATGTTGTTCCATTAAGAAAGAGAGTAAAAAATTAAATGTTACTTTGATTTATTTACACATTCAATATTATCTTTTTCTTTAAGATAATTTCCATAAAACTTAAAATTCTTTTCTTTTACAATCAAAATAATCAATAACCTTTATAAATTATATAAACAAAATCTGTACAATTAAATATCTTAAACAACTGAATTACCTAGAAACATTTTAGGTTTATATAATCGACTTGTTCAGAATCCTAGAGTAACAAACGGATATCTATTTGATTACATAGTTTTTAACTTTAACATTCAGTTAATAGATAATTTTAACAACTTATTATTATTATTATTTGTCTGTGGGTAGGGAACGCTACGCTATCACTAGGCCCATATAGCTACCTCAAGAAAAACAACAACAAACCGGGTCTATAAAAAAAATCCAGACCCGGATCTAATCCATCTAAGATCCATCGCAGTCCGAATAAACGGACAGTAACCTTAAGCGGAAATAGCCTAAGCTCTTCCACAGACATCCTATTCCGACCAAAGGACCTGAACCTAATTTCCTCACAACCCAGACAATCAGTCATAAGATGGATGGGTGTTTCCTCCTCTGTCTCACAGACTCTACAAAATGGATCCGGCATGAGCCCCATTATGTCTCCTTAAACCACAATGTCCAGTAAGAGATCCAACCACATGCCTGAAAGCGCTCCGTGAAAAACACAGCAACGTCTCAATGATGGCCTTGTCCGGTCCCTCGATGAGCATTCTGGACTGCCGAAAACCAACTGAGCTGATCCATAAGGATGAATGCTGTGAAGCTGTTCATGTCTGGAAGCCTGACAGACATGTGCCAGAAGACAGCAGGTTCGGGACCAATGAAAGAAAGAGAGGTGCCTAATTTGGCTAACCTATCCACCTGCTCATTTCCAAAAATTCCCATGTGACCTGGCACCCAGACTAGACGCACATTCTTCAGAGAAGAAAGCTCTTCCAGTTTTTTAGAACATTCTAACACCAACCTGGAAGTGAAGACACATGAACTCAGCGCCTTCAGCGCAGCCTGACTGTCCTTTAACAACTTACTTTCGACGTGCTCTAATCTCAACCAATCCAATCCTTCTAAGAAACAAAACACGCACTTAGAAATCCCACATGATTCACTCTGTTTGCTTTATCAAATCTCTTTTCCAAACTATCTCAACTCTAGAACTAGCATTTAATCAACAACAAGCCCCAAACAACACTTTCTAAACGCATGATAAAGAAGGATATTCATATTTACCTGATTTGTAGGGTTTATCTAGATGAGATCTCGTTCTAATGTAACATGTATTGTTACTTTCTCTTACTGTGTTGCGATTGTATGTCATTTTTTGGAACTTGAGTTTTCATTAGAAAGACAACATGTTTTGAGATTTTCTGATTAAGAAAAAAACTTTATTTCTCTTTTAATTTGAGCAACTAGTTTTTGTGTATGAACCGCAAGAAGCCGCATCTAACCAACCGCATCTGCCCCGAAGGTTTTGGTCAAAATTCGTCAAGTAATTCCATTGACTGTTCATTTCAGTTTTTCCCAAATTTCTTGAAAACTGTTTTATTGATTTTCTTTCAACTCTATATACTTACCAACTCACATAAATATTTATCACTTTTATTTGAAACAGTATTGTAGGAAAATTAATAATTTTTTTGTGAGAAACTCTTGTGTTTTGTTCAATACTTTTAGCACCATCTTCTAGAATAAAATTGAAATCATTTCAATTGCGATTTGCTATGAATTGTGCCAATGATGTTTCATATTTTTCTATAATATTTCCATTACATTAAATTTTCTTTTACTATAAGTATTGTCATTTATCTATTTTTCACATATTCTTTTTATTATTTATTTGTTCTGTTTTAAACTTCTATTTAAAGTTCTGTTTTATGTCATCGCATTTGTTCCGAGTTAATTACACAGTTGCAAAAAAAGTAATAAGTAATATATATATATATATATATAAAGAGAGAAAGAGTGAAGGAAAGACTAAGTGAGATTAGTCTCTCAAAGATTAATTAAACAGATTGTTAGAATACATACACTGATACTATTAAAGATCAACGAAGTCATATTACAGTTAATATAAGAGATAATAAAAAAAGTTCAACTTATAAATGTAAGAGATTTTTACTGGAATGTTAATGATTCAAGTTAATGTGAAATTATGAAGAAATTATTAAAGAGAATGCCATTAAATTCAGATACCATACGGTATTGGTATTATTCAATTCATTTTTTAAGTTTTATGTATACATATATAAAAGTTAAAATTATACTACGCAAGAATGAAATAATAAAGTTAAAAAAGTAAAGTATAAAAAAATAAACAAAGCGCACATTCCCACGCATTCTAACATCTTCCATTGCATTTCCTTGCACTTTAAAAAAGAAGCTATAAAAGACGATACTTTGACATTTCAAAATAAGAGAGATACTTTTAAATTACTTTTAATAATAAAACAGGTCAAAGAAAATGAAACTTGCAAATGGTTCAAAGAGCAGTATATATCCATGAATCATAACTTCTTTTTGTTTTTTTTTTTTTTTTTAACTCTTCCAAATAAACAACCACTTCAAGGTCAAAGAACGGTGTTAAACCAAAGCCTTTAAATCAAGGATAAAGGTATTTTAATGTCGTACAAGTTATTACCAAGTATATATATGTATATATATATAATATGCACCTATAATATTTTTATTTTTGTATATCCAATTAACTGTGTATTTACTAAAATGATTGTCCAATTAAATAAAAGAATAAAAATAAAAAAAAGGCAATTTTAACAGACTTCCTAACGGTCACTTCTTTCTTTTTCGACTAAAACAATCTTAATAAATTATTGAGAAAAATACAAGTTAGAAATAAATAAATCAAAAGTGAAGTCTTAAGATTAATATTACTGAAACTTGAGATACAACACAAGGAGATTAAGTAGCCTGTATTATCTTGATATTTTGTTTTTATACTTCATTAAGTTTCATTTCAAAATACCAAAGTTGTAAATAATAATAATAATATAAAACAGGGAAGGGAATAGGTGTTGTGGTTGGTTACGCAGAGCTGGAAAGCTTCAAGAGCTGTTTTCCGTGATAATCTGCTTCTTTGTGTTGTGGTCATCGACCGATTTCGGGCGTTCGCCCATCATCAGGATGCTTTTTTGTCAAACAGTGTGATAACACAGACTTGCATAGAACAAATTCATTTTATACATTCAAGAATGTGTCCGAACGCCCGAAACCGGTCGATGACCACACAAAGAAGCAGAGAAGCATATTTTCCACACGGAAAATATCTCTGAAGCAGGGAACGGAATATCTAGCGTAATGGACTCCCACGCGGAGGATCCGGGTTCGAGTGCAGCTGTGCTGGCTTTAGACATTTTTCTTCCTAGGAGCTTCTACAGCTCACTGTCCGGTAATGGACAGTGTTGTGTGTAACTAGAAAACACTGTCCTGAGGCCGGCAGTGCACTAAGAAGGCTCCGGATCATAGATGTAGACGCGCCTTAAATTAAAAAAAAAAAAATAATATAAACTAAATAGAACTAACTAGTTAATTCAAAAGATTATTGAGTTAAAGTGATTCGAACCGCCAAATACCAAGATACGTTTTGTATTTTTGGGCAGTTTTCGCGTAGGTATTTTTTTTTGCCGAAAGTAGCACTCATTTATAGCGATATAGTCTCAGTGGTAAATTGATCAATGCAAATTGCGTCATAAAACACATGTTTCTATATGACCATTTAAATTGTGCAAGGTCGTCCTGAATATAAGTGCTATAAGATCAGAATAGAGATGGGGTGGACTTCTTGGGTATTTACATAAATGGTTAATAAAAATACAAGTTGCAATTTATGCGAAAACCAATTTAATTTCCAAAATTATTTTGTTACTATGGAAATATCAGACATTTTCCGTGATTGCCTGCATCATTTTGTGGTCATCGACCGGTTTCGGGCGTTCGCCCATCTTCAGGATGCGTTTTATCATACAGTGTGATAACACCAGACTTGCACAGAGCTTGGTACTCAAGAGTGTATAAACTGAATTTGCTCTGTGCAAGTCTGTGTTATCACACTGTATACAAAACGCATCCTGAAGATGGGCGAACGCCCGAAACCGGTCGATGACCAGAAAATGAAGCAGGTTACCATGGAAAATGTGTCTGTGTCTCTGATGCTTTCCTGCTCTGCGGAACCAACCACCACAATTACTAAGGAAATTTTTATTATTGAAAATGTGGGGGGGTGGGTCCGCAATGCTGGATAAAATCTGGTATTTTATCCATCATAGCATGCATATTGATTTTGTTCCTGACCGGTTTTGGATAGATTTTCATCCTTCGTCAGAGCAAATTCACCAAATTTGTGCAGAGAGTTCATTTCAACGTAATGTTTCTGTTACACTCACAGTAATTGGCTATATATATATATATATATATGTGTGTGAAACTTTTATGAACCAAGTTTTCTCTTAGTATGCGTTTTAAAATATAAAATATAATTTCTTTAATCACAAAAGATTAGCTCAATTAAGTATAGGCGTCAATGTTTCAATAAATTCATTGGAGTGTTTCACGTTATACGCGTTTCTATTGGAAACAGAAGTAAAAAGTAAACTGCATACTTCATAAGAACATACGTATGTTCAAATAAATTTGTTTTTTTTTCTTTGCGTGATAATTAAGAGAAAAAAAAGGAGACATACAATTAAGGGGCGTCGTTAAGATATGTAATTACAGGAAGCTATTATGTCGCTACTCTATAAAATATAACATGATCTAGGAAATTATGATAATATTGTATATCGCAATTGCGTATTTTTTTTTTTTTGTGAAAATAAAAACAAAATGAAATTAGTCACTTTCTCTTACTTAACCCATTATCCGTTTAAGCCCAAAAATCTGTTTGGTAAAGTAGCACTTCCGGTTTACCAATTTTTTTTATTTCAAATTTGGAATTCTAGCAATGCTTCTAGTGTGTATTAATATTTTATAAGTGGTAGAACCATATCTGTATTGAGGTGGTATTTTATATGGGAGTTTAACGTTACTGTCCCCCCAGAAACCCCCCAAACAAATTAATTTGCCCTGAAAAATATTTCAAATAAATGTTATAGGGATTTATTTGTATTGATAATATACGAAGTTTATCGATAATATAGAAAATCGTTGAGGCCATTTTGAAGAAAATCGCTAAAAACTGAAAAAAATAATAAAAAAAAAACCATTCAGGTTAGTCGCACTTCCTGAATGATAGATTAAGCTCGAAACTATCGTGTCATATATGGTGGTAGTATTCCTAAATGGAATATCCAGTTTAAGCTTCCAGTCTTTTTTTCGTTTTTGCAATATTTTGTTTACACACATCCACACACACACACACACACACACACACACACACACACACACACAAACCATGGCATTCGCTTAAAACAATTTTTGCGTATTCAGAAGACCTCAAAACACGCATTGCCGATAAAAACTGACATGCCTCCTTACTATGGAGTAAGAGAAAGTAAAAATGAAGGTGAAACAAAAAAAAAAAAAAAATGCACATCGAAGAATACACCTCGATGGTTTTTGAACCAATTTTTATGAGTTTTTGTCCGAGGGCAAAAATTGAGGATGAAAATTTCTGCTATAAGAAGAAGTGTGCGCCCAAGAAGTCTAAGAGGAGATTAATTAGATAAAGACTCCTGAACCTTATTTCAGAGATTCATAAGAGCTGAGCACCGACTTTTTGAAAATATCTAGAAGCCTCTATGATGGAAATGCAATTAATAGAAGGAATACAAGAAAAGTAAATGGTTGGTGGTTTATAAATGGAAAATCTCATCTACTTCCGGATCTACAATTATTGTTGAAATGAAGTATATATATTACTTTCCTCTTACTCCAGTAAGAGGGGTAGTGTAGTCGTGTCAATTCGATATCGAGTTCACCAAATTTCCGTCTGAGTCCCCTGAGTCCAAAGAAGTGGACTTAGCAAATGGTGTGTGTGTGTGTGTGTGGTGTGTGTGTGTGTGTGTGTGTATGTATTATGTATGTAGTTAGTAATGTAATATGTGAACAGCATAGCTCAAAAACGAAAAAACCGTAGAGAGTTGAAACTTGATATTCCGTTTAGGCATTACCATGGGATCTGACACTACCGTTATCTGTCAAAATTCCTCAACCGGAAGTACCACATTACTCGTTGAATTTTTTACTTTTTGCGATTTCTCCAAAAATGGCTCCGACGATTTCTTTTAAACTTCAAATTCAACCACATATTCAAAGAGCTACAACTTTATTTGAAACATTTCTCCGAGAAAATGCATTGAAGGGCACTTTTGGGGGAGGGGTGGGAGTAGGTTTCCATCTAAAGTGCTATTTCAGTTTGTAAGACAATTCTGTCATCTAAATAATGTTAATTAGAATTAAATATGTTGTTGAAATTCCGAGTTTGAAAAAAATTGGATAACCGGAAGTGCGTTTACTTTACCACTTTATTAAATGATTTAGTCTCTTTTTCGCAATTTTCTCAAAAATGGCTTCGACGATTTTTTTGAAACTTCATATATAAATTAAACATGCAAAGATCTACATCTTTTATTTAAAACATTTCTTTGGGAAAATTCTTTTAAGGGCACTTTTAGGGGAGGGGTGGGGTTATGTTTTTCTCTAAAGTGCTATCATAGTTTATTATACAATTCTATCATCCTAACATCATTAATTAGAAATAAATAGATGGCTGAAATTCAGTTTCAAGAAAATTAGTAAACCGGAAGAGCGCTTTTACTGAACAGCTTTTTCAGTTTTCGACGAATTTCATTCAAATTTGGTACACAAACTATGAAATTTGTCAATTATAATTTTGAGAACTGGAGTAAGAGAAAGTTGTGTGAGTGTTTCACACCAGATTTTTTTTTGTTTTAAAAGATCTCGAATTGACACACTGTCTTGTGAATTAGCAAAACAACATATTACAAGAAATCATAGTTCTATTTAGGATATCATTACCCCAATTAATAGTATAAATAGATGGGTATATATATTTGCTCAGAAGTCAGTCACATAAATAAAATAACATAATTTATTTGCTCGTCTCTCTGTATGTCATTGTTATTTATATGATTAATAATGTGTGTATCTCTTTGATAATAAAGTCCACAGTCAAGATTATCGCAAAGATATTGATAGTCTTTCTTCCCAAGTAAAATATGAATCTACCTTTATATACACTGTTAATGAACATAGCTATCAATTCTCCAAAAAATCTGGTGTGAAACACTCACACAACTTTCTCTTACTTCAGTTCTCAAAATTATAATTGACAATTGTTATAGTTAGTGTACCAAATTTGAAGAAATTTGTCGAAAACTGAAATAAACTGTTCAGTAAAAGCGCACTTCCGGTTTACTAATTTTCTTGAAACTTAAAATTTTGGCCATCTATTTATTTCTAATTAATTTTTTTTTGAATGATAGAATTGTATAATCAACTATGATAGCATTTTAAAGAAAAACATAACCCCACCCCTTCCCTAAAAGTGTCCTTAAATGAATGTTCCTAGAGAAATGTTTTAAGTAAAAGTTGTAGATCTTTGTATGTATAGTTTACATACGATGTTTCAAGAAAATCATCGGAGCCATTTTTGAGAAAATCGCGAAAAAGTGAAAAAACCATTTAGTAAAGTGTTAAAGTAAACGCACTTCCGGTTATGCGATTTATTTCAAACTTGGAATTTCAACAATATATTTAATTCTAATTAACATTATTTAAAGGAGCGAATTGTCCAATAAACTGAAATAACACTTTAAATGAAAACCTAACCCCATCCCTCCCTCAAAAGTGCCCTCCTTAAATGAATTTTCCCAGAGAAATGTTTCAAATTTATTTACAACATTTATGTAATAGCTCTTTTTATCTACAACATTTATGTTGTAGCTCTTTTTATGTTAGTTGATGTAACAAGTTTTAAGAAAATCGTCGGAGCTATTTTTGAGAAAATCGCAAAAAAGTAAAAAAAAAAAAAAACTCTTGTGGAATTCCACAACTTCAGGTTGTGGAATTCTGACAGATAACGTACTGTCAGATCCCATGGTCTAAACGGAGTATCAAGTTTGAACTTTCTACGATTTTTCGTTTTTGAGCTATGCTGTTTACACACACACACACACCATTTGCTAAAAACCACTTTTTTGGTATCAGGGAACCTCAAAACGGATATTACCGGCGAAAACTCGATATCGAAAATTTGACACGCTTACAATACTTCCTCTTACTAGGAGTAAGAGAAAGTAAAAATAATAAATTATAAATCAATGATAATGCTTTAAATTATGAAATATAAAAAAAAAAAATTTGTTTGATATCAGAAAAATGGAAGGATTTCAGACTTAATGATTTTAGGCAGTGCATAATTATTATTTACATTTCAAAGCAAAAAAAAAAAAATTAAATGATTGAAATTTGGAAATCATTTCACATAAAACATTAATATAACTTTTAAAGACCATAAGGCATTCATTTAACAAATGCTAATCACATAATAGTAAAAATTTTACTTGGCACATTTTGTCTCTATTCTATCTTGATTAGGAAAATGGTGAATGGTGAATCAAATCAACTGTTAAAAATATATTTATATACTCGTACATAAAGGTGCGTTTCCATTGAAATAGTTGGCAATTTCTGTGATTGCAACTGTTTACAATTCTTCAAAAAGTAACTAACTTTTGTTCCCTTTTTGTCCACACCGAATTAAAATAAGTCATCAACAGTTTAAAGAACATGTCAATTGACAACTAGCTGTTTCTCCCTCCATTAGTTGACAAAATGTCACTGAACGACGATGATATTATACTGGCAGCCACGGCGTTTATTATTTTAGTTTTATTAGTATTAGTTTATTATTTTATTAGTTTTAGAAACGGAAGTATATATATAATATAGGGTA
Source organism: Triatoma infestans (assembly GCA_011037195.1). NCBI lineage: Eukaryota > Metazoa > Arthropoda > Insecta > Hemiptera > Reduviidae > Triatoma > Triatoma infestans. Next base: position 182,642 of record JAAEAF010001257.1, on the reverse strand, counting down.
CGACCAAACCTCAGAGAAAGAAACATACATGTAGGGATTGAGCTAATAAATACTTTGACAAGAGATGACTTGTTAGCAGGACGTATTGAAGATGGCCATATTAGAAACTTACTTGGTGTGACGACTCTGATTTTTGAACGGCTGTTCAATCTTGTTGGACCAAAAAATAACAAACACTAATTATAGAAAAGCAACGTTCACACCTAAGGAACATTTACTAATTACTTGTAAGATTTTTTAGCCACCGGGGGGGGGGGGGATCCGTACACTTTATTAATGTATTTATTTAGAATTTCAAAGCAAGCGATTTCAAAATTCGTACCTGAACGATGTAATATAAATCAATTAACTTGTCGGTTAATTCGTTCGTCCACGTAACAGTCATGTTTCTGTTTGCAACCGATATTCTCCCAACTGATCAAGCAGAGCAGTACACACAGAGCAAATAAATATCCCCAACACGCGTATTCCTTTTGACGTTTACCACCTATAAAACGCAAACACAATTCTTGACATTTGTTTACAAATTTTTATTGGCAACTTAATGTAATTATAGAAATTTTTTGTCACCAATATGTGTTGATCACACAAAATTTGACAATTTTCCTTCGGTGAAGACTTGTGAAGACTTGCCTTGACATTCACTCTACATAAACATAAAAAATATCTCCTAAAGTTATATTTTAACGAAATTATTCACAGAAGTAAGTGTCGCAATATACTACTTTAGACCGTCAATGAATTGGAATCCTCACATAAGACTTACAAAGCAAATTTCGACAATGACAATGATTACAGAAAAAACAAAACAAAAACAACTATCTATAACATGATTCAATCTAAATGGCTGTACGGTTTCCATGTTTAAGGATCTGCCAAACTTAAGCATCTAACGTAGAATTAAGATATTTTAATCTAGATTGGCAGAATATAACTGACATACCTTACTATATTTGAAGCTTTGGATTACTACCCATTCACTACAACCATGCACTGCCCAACACAACAGACACAATTAAATTAAAACAAAATATACAAAATTTACAAATAGACTCAGAACGATAATTTTTTCAATCCTAACAAGATGGCACAACTTCCAGCACTTAAACGATGATTAACTTTGGCTACTTCTTAATTAATAATTATATTATTTGAATAAGATTTTTATTATATTTTCTAACTGCATTTTAATCTATATTTTATTTACTTCTTTTTATATCATTCTGTAATTTCAATGACTATTTGCAAAACCATTGTTTGTCTAAAAACGCTAAATTAAAAAGTTGTTGTTTGGCGAACAAGTCTAGATATATCAGGTTGTTTATATCGTAGTCTAGAAATTTATGCTGAAGATAAAACGAATTGAAACTAGAAGGCAGCAATGTGATAATATTTTTACTTTCTCTTACTCCTGGTAAGAGTAAGAGGAAGTATTGTAATCGTGTCAAAATTTCAATATTGAGTTTTCACCGGAAATATCCGTTTTGAGGACCCCTGAGTCCAAAAAGTGGTTTTTAGCAAATGGTCTGTATGTGTGTGTGTGTGTGGTGTGTATGTGAACAGCATAGCTCCAAAACGAAAAACCGTAGAAAGTTGAAACATTGATATTCCGTTTAGGTATCACAATGGAATCTGACTGTACGTTGTCTATCAAAATTCCTCAACCGGAAGTGTTACTTTACTAGATTTTTTTTTTTACTTTTTTGCGTTTTTCTCAAATATGGCGCCGACAATTTTCTTCAAACTTAGTGTGTCAAACTACACATACAAAGAGCTACAACTTTTATTTGAAACATTTCTCCGGGAAAATTCATTTAAGGGCACTTCTGGGGGAGTGGTGGGGTTACAGGTTCCTCTAAAGTGGTATCATAGTTGATTATACAATTCTATCATCCAAACAAAATTAATTAGAAATAAATAGATGGCCAAAATTCCAAGTTTTAAGAAAATTAGTAAGCCGGAAGTGCGCATTTACTGAACAGTTTTGTCAGTTTTCGACGAATTTCGTTATATTTGGTACAACAAACTGTAACACATTTGTCAATTATAATTCTGAAAACAGGAGTGAGAGAAAGTTGTGTGAATGTTTCACACCAGATTTTTTTTTTATAGTAATCTAAAATCAAAATAACGTAAATTTTTAATTTAATCAAAATTTGGGCGTATTAAAAAGACGTAACGTTTAGATTTGTTAAAAATAATAGAAAAAATTAATAACAGATAAATGTTAAATATTAGTAAAAACTTACTTTCCACATCGGTAAAGTTTTCAGACATCATCAATCTAGTATTTAATCTTGAAAGAACCAGTCAAAATACCCCTTCAAAATAGTGTTAAAAAAAAAAAAAAACCGAAATGTACGAAATCTAGGAAAGATATTATTGGTTAAAAAAATTTAGCGGTGGGGGAAAATATTTAGTAAAAAAAAAAAAAAAAAAACGACAAGAGATTCTAGGTTACATTGAATAACTTTGACGCAAGTCAACAATTCAATCTTATAACAATTACATAATATTGTAACATTATTGAAAGAATTATGAAGAAAAATGAAATCTGACCTAATTTTGTTTATAAATTAGATCATAATAGTTAAAAATTAAATTTTAAATAAGAAATGTTAGTAAATTTGATTTTTCTTACATCAAATTTCTATTTGGAAAAATTACATTATATTGACCAACATATCCCCTTACATAATCTAACTACGAATAATAATAGTTATTCAACTTAATTTCATGACATAACAGGACCAAACTGAAAGGCATAATAACTCATCTACATAATGAAATAAATTTATACCTTTATTGGGGGCTATCTGAAGAGGGTCTGCTTATACGAAAACAACTGTGATGGATGATTTTTAGTGAGTAATTGGAACATTAATCAAGAAACTACTAAAATTTATCAACTGCAGTGGAACCAAATTATTTGGTAATTTCGAAGTTTAGTAAAAACATAATAGTTTCAACATTCATTCAAATTTACGTAAATAAAATAGCATAAAATAACAGTTTATTTAAAATCTAATTTGTAGCATAACAAATCCTTAGATCCGTTCTTAATTCAGGTGGTATCAGCTGGGTATCGATTGACTGCAAAACCGTCTGTGCAAGATGGGTCGAGTAAAGAAAGGTGATCAAGTAATCTAAGTGTAAAATTTCATCAAATCCTTAAGCAGGTTTTTTTTTTCGACCTTTGTCTTTGGAGTATAGAATAGTCGATTGGCCCAGACATAAACATAAGTTTTTGACTAGTAGAGTAAGGAAAACAAGATTTTACTTTAAGTTGAATTCAACTCTATACAGAAGTTGATGAAACAAACATATTCTGACGACCTAGGAAAAATATTGAAAACCGGTAGAAATTATGAAACCCAAATGTTATAAAGCTATTCTATAGACTCAATCACATATATTTTTAAAAATCATTGGATTTTTGAAGTACAGTATTTTTTTTTTTTCAAAATAGTACCCGATATTCTGTCTGTTCTGGGGAAAATTCATTTTGAAACACTGCACTTCTTTGGTTATCACGAATACTATATTCTTGTAAAGTTTTAGTTTTTAGTTCCATGAGAAACCCCAAATACAGATGAAAGTTTCCATATACTTCTGCAAAGATCTGCCTCTAAAGCTTCTTCCAATCATCTTGAATGTTGAACGAGAGCGCCCAAAAAAAGATGAGTTTACATTCTAAGTTTTTTCTATTACCATCTCGGATTTTTTTTTTTTTTAAATCACGACGTTTTGGGCAACACTAACGTAGAACTGACTGTACAAATTCCTTCAGCTACGTCATTTTTATCATTAGCATACTCAGACGCATTTTATGCATTCGTTCCAATAAAATTATAAAAAAAAAATCATCCTAAGTTAAAAAGTCTATTACTTTTTTATAAACTTAATGTAAAAAAATAAATAAATAAAATTAATAATTAATAAATCTCTCCCTCTCTCTCTCTCTCTAATATAATAATTAACATGAAGTTCTGACATAAAATATGAAGAATTTATCACTTCCACAAGTGTTTTCTGGTAATTTCATCTCATGCCCAAAGTATAAAAGTCATTTAATCATTAAAAATAATTCCTATTTCATTACTTATTTTTTCTTTTTCTAAGAATGAACATCTAATATCCATTACTAGAAAGTATGTTACTTTATGTTCAAAATACTTTGTAATTACTTTTACTTAATGCAACCTTAATTTATTGTAGAACTACGTTCATGGCAGATTTAGAAATGTTAGTTTTCATAGGTAAAATAAAATATCATAGATTAAAGTTTTTACACATGAATCAATATCAAATACGATAGTTGTGCTCATAATAGACTTCTTTCGGAAGAAGAAACTGTGTCCTATTAACATAGAAGAAAAAACTATAAAATCTCTAAGACTTTCAGGGCCGAGCTTTATGGGTTTCATATTTGAAAGATTGAATGTGTTTAATTAATTGGGTTTTCTGTTTTTCTGCTCTGTTGTGCGTTATCTTGTTAAATGAAAATCAATTAGGTAAGTCTCAAAAATTCAACGAAAGATTATCTAAGCAAAACAAATTCAATCTGGATTTAAAAAAGTATTTGAAAAGTAAGTTCACTTATTTCTACAAAGCTCTAACTTTATAAGACGCTCATCAGATTACTACGATGAATACATCAAAATCACTGACTGAAAAATGAACTAATTTCGATATAAGCACTGAATGTTAAGGAATAGTTGCAAGCTTTTAGTGAGCTAATGAAGACAATGGGTTTAATAAAGAGTTAGTAGAAACATTATGAAGATATATCTTTATAAGGTTCATCAAGGCAGGCTGATATCGTTAGCGGGACACAAAGAAGTGGTTAGTTTTCAATAAAAAAGTAGGCGGACCCATATGATAACATTGTAAGTCAGCAAATAGCCTTGATTATTCCCAAACTTAAAAAAATCAATAGTCAGAGATTTCCCAGAAACCTCATAAAATCAATATCATTGGAAAAATATTTGAAATATGTTGCTTTATGTATGTGCAGTTTTTATTCAAAGTTTAATGAAGATCAATGGAGTCGTTTTCGGAAAGTTCCGCAAAACCTAGAATTCTGATGAACTGATTTTCTTCCAAAATGTTAAGCACTAAAATACCTTAATATTTAATAAGTGGTAGGACGATACAAAAGTACGGAAATGGCACTTAGGATTAGTTTAAAGTTCAATGAATATTCACCTCCTTAATTAATGCATATAGTTTTTCATATGTTCTTTGCTTCCATATTTTTCAAGATCAACTCACGAAATCATAGCCTGCAAAATCAGTATGCCAATATTCACCTCCTCAATTAAGTTCTTATTCTTAAGAGTATTCCTTAAGATTCTTGAAATGTTCTTCGCCAATATAATTCTTTATCACTCAATAAATTCCTTAAAGTACTTTTAAATGGCCATTCTGATAATGCAGCCACAAATTAAACCGTCCATCAACAAATTTTCTTGGAAAATGTTTCAAATTAATGAGCATGCGCAATTTAAGGAAAATCATTTCGACAAAATAGTGACAAAACTGTAGCATATCGATGTTTTGAGGATTTGGACGGAATTCTTCATATCGGGTGCGTTTGTGTATGTATATACGTAATATCTGATTTGAACTCCCTGTGATCATTGAAAAATTTATTAACTTCTGTAAAATAATAATGTAATGCCGATGATTATGTAACAAAATGATATCTGTGTGATGTTAAGATTGTTAGGAGAACAGTAACAACAAAAAAACAAAAAACGAAAAACAGAGTATAGTTTGTTATGATACTGTGAAACTAAATAGGAAGTCAGAGAGACAAAGCTGTCTGGTGCTACGACTTGGCTAATACTCTCGGACCAGGAAGATCTTTAAATAGGTCTCTTATTTCTATTTTGTTTTCAATACTATATCACAACCCTGCAACTAATAATCATTAAATATAGATAACAAATATCTAATTCTAATAAACTTATGAACAATATAATTATTTAACTGAATTCATTTTTAGTTTCAGATTTAATAAGTATGTAAATAATGCCCATTGTTTCAGGAGGTATTTACATCAAAATGAAGTGGTCGGAGATCATTAACAAACTTATTATACATTAATGTTAATAAATTAATGTATTTTTAATTTATTAATTCATTTTATAAAAACAAAGACTAAGGCTGGGAGAATAGAATCACAAGCTAGTATTGTACCTCGAACTATATTTGATCCTACCATAGCTAGCTTGTCCGAGTCCTAATCATCGTCAGCAATGATTGCCAATATCTTGAGAATTTGCTGCAAGTGATATTATCTCTCTCATATGATGCCATTTTCCTATTGCGCACGCTATACTGAGTAAGGGCAACTTCGGCAATACTATTGAACCAGGCAAGGTATTGGGCTATCTCTTCTTCCACTTATGCGTGCAATGTTTCGTACTATTCTTTTCAGGATTCATCCTCGGGTCCATTCTCACCAAATGACCATCCACGAAGTGTTGTTCCCTGATTAATCAATGCATATAAATCTCGATATAGTCCTTCGCATCCATGATTGGCCATCCTTTACAACTCTATAACTTTTCCAAAGGATTTTCAAAAGGCCAATCTGATATCCTGGTCCCAAATTTATATCTTAATAACTGTAATTTATTTGTATTAATTGTCAATATGGATCACGAGTTTTTGTCTCTAGTGAATGTAATGTGTACATTGCTGAAATGAAGACGGCAATGTGCTTTCACCCACGAGGTCAGCAAAAATTGATGGTTACAAAAAAAAAACGATATATCGTCCCACGATTATTAAAATATCATTTATAATTCTTAACGCAATTAAGTTATAGAATGTCTTAAATACTAATTACGATATTTTGAAATTCAACAATTTAATATCCAACGTTGAAATTCTGCTTTTTTGCTGTTACTAGCAAAATCAGTGTACATTACTCTTTCCCATAACGAGATGTAAAACATTCTACAACTTTCATAATTATAAGTGCCTTCAATTGCAACAATTCTCAACAAGAATTTCCTTTATTTCCAATTTCCTTTGTTGTATCATCTTGGAATTTCTTTCTAATAGTTTAATCCTGTACAGATGAATCGAGAAAAGTAAGCCATTAACTATTTCTAGTAAGTTATTTCAGAAAAATCAGACCAAAATCCGTTATCTTCCCAAGATTCTTTAATACTTTGTTGTATGGTTTTTATAATAGGTCAAAGATGTTCGGTTAACTAAAACTTGTTAAGTTGTAGGAGAATTTAATAGTAACGTCCAAGAAATTTCTTAATATTATTAAGAATATTAAATTAAACCTATAGCGCAATAGCCCACTAAGGGAAAAAGGAAACGAGGCTTGCCAGAAGTTTTTTTTATTAAGTGGCTTGCGATAAGCACGCCATTGGTTCTGACCTTTGTTACCTAGATGTGCGACCATTTCTTCTCACAATGCTGTGTCAACACCATCTTGTCCTCACGACAAAAAAAACCCGACTTCTTGCACCAAAGGCGAGTGCGCTAGCTAATAGACCAACTCGTGAGGGCTGCGAATATTAAGAAATACGAAATTAAGGGAATATTCAGTTTGAATATCTTACTCTGAAGCAGTTACAGGTAATTTATTGTCAGTTCTCTTATATGATTCATTTTCTTATGGTTCAATCTTCTGGAAAGATATATGGCATCATTTCCATTATACTTATCTATCCAAATGGACAACTAACCAGATTCATAATAGAAACCTCATATTTCATCGCATCTATTTTTACCGTAATTCTGTAATTAAATTGCAACCTAACGTGATTGAACTTGATTGGATAGTTTGGGCGAATCGCTTAACAAAAAAAAGGTAATTAATAAATCTAATTTCAATACATATTTCCTTATAAGACTAAGAGATGCTCGTATAATTAATAATATTGTTTGCAATATTCAATCTTAGGTTGCTTTAAGTTTATTACTTTTTTTGAAATATTATAATTAAAATTAAGATAAAAAAATCATAAAAGTTAAACACTGCAAAGAAAGAACTTCGGAATTTTATGAGCATTTCAAATATGCATAATATATCTTAAATACATAAACTTATATTATCACCAACCTTATACTACAATATACTTAATAAGACTGTAGCCCTGGAAATAGGCATAAATTATCATGGATATATCTACGAAGAATCTCCTGTATTTTGTTTTCCAATTTGTATCTTATTCATTTTGATTTCCCTACTTGCAGAACAAATCGTTATGACGAAAGTAATTTAAGCACTTTCTTTTGTTCTAATTGTTTGTACAGAGTGGAATCATTTAAACTTGGCCAACTTTTTATCAGTTCTATTACATCAACCTTTAAAATAAAATTAATGACGACTTTGGAAGGTATTGTGGTGGGTCAAACTCAAAAAGTTTTTTTTTTTTTTTTTTAAATTTAACTGATTTAAATTTGTTGTCGAAACTTAATGAAAACTTGTTAAATTTAAATAGCGTTCCATGGAAGATGAAAAAGAAGAAAACAAAAAAGATCAAGATAAGATATTCTGTCCGTTATGTAAATTTGAACCATCTCTGAAACTCATTATCATTTTCTTGGAGAATGGCCCGGGCAATTACTGACTCACGAACATCGTCTGTAAGATAGTGATCTGCCTGGTTTCTGTGCGGCATTTATCGATCTGGATGTTGAAGTCATGGAAAAAACTCGCAAAATCGATTATTGAACACATTTTTTATTTCTTTTATTTTGTCCAGTTAAATAAATTACCAGTGATGTATTGAATATAGATCAAAACAAAATGAGGATACGGAGAATTGTAATCTTACTGGTTTGCTTGCAATAAAATAGTTAATAAAAGTTAATAAAATACATAAAAATATGCAATTTATGTATTTTTATGCCCTCCTAATGATCTCCAAGCCCTTCAAAATATCCAATTTATTATTCCATTTTTTAAAGGTTAATTTTCATTACAACCCAACTCACTACGAGAAGCGTATCCCTATTCTATTCTAAGGAGACAATCAATCTTCTGCTATTAAATTAATTGACAAATTTTGTCAAATTCAAATAGCATATCTCCTTGATTAATCACCCACCACTGAAAGTCCCTTTCTTTCGGAACTAGCTGACCTATATCCATGATTAATTCGTTCCAAAATCATGTACAGACAATTACTTTCACCTTTTTGTTTCTTATCAGTTTACCCAATATATATTAGTGGCTGAAGTATTATTTATTTTTTTGATTACGTACAATTTATTTATAAATTGTGTCAATCAATATATCGTTAATGCTGGTCATGATTTCAGATTTTTCAAACAGCAAAATCAAAGTTATGACAAAGCTTTCATAATATGACTGATTCTTTTTGGCTGAAATTTTAAGAAACAAACTTTTTTCGCTATTTATAAAAGTTTAGTTTCGTTTCTGTGCCAACTTTTTTTTGTCTTGAAATCGAAAACTATAACTGATAAATAATAAACGAATATAAAAGGGGACTTGTAAATACTTAGTAATTAATTATTATTTTCTATTACTGCTGTCCTCTCAAACTTGCGAAATCAAGTTTTCACTGCAAATGCATATATGAGGGTCATTCAGTAAGTAACGAGACAAATCGTTAGCTCAAAAACGATTAATTTAATCAATACAAAACTTTGGCTACTTTTCAACATAGCCTCCAACAACATTTGTCGAAACTTAATGTTCCCATCGTTCTTCTAATTTGTGTATGCCTCTAGCATAAAATTCTTTGGGTTAATCTCGAAGCCACTTTTGCACCTGATTTTTAACTTCTTCATTGGATTGAAAATGTTTTCCACGTAAAGCCTTTTCAAGGGATCCAAATAAATGAAAGTCCGATGAGGCGAGGCCTGAGGTGTAGGGGGGGATGTGGAAGGATCTCCCTCCCCACTTTTTGAAGTGTTTCATCAGTTAACTGTGCCGTATATGGGCGCGCGTTATCATGAAGCAAAATCACGCCTTTAGTCACGAGTCCATTACGTTTCGTTTGGAGTGGCAGCCCTTAGTTTGTTTGTGAGCATATCACTGTAATATTGCCTGTTGATGGTTCTTTGATCTTCAAGTTCATGCGAGATTCGAAGGAGGAAGAAGCAACTTCAACCGGTCGTCCACTTCGTTGTACGTCACAGACACTTACACGGCGCCACTTTTAAACTACCCATTTGTAAACTTTCGAACGGTTCAGACAATTATTCCCGTACACTTTTAACATTCTTTCGTGGATTTTACTACCTTTGGTACCCTGTACAACTAAAAATCTAATAATATCAGAGTTTTTCTGAGGCACAATGCCATTGTTAACTGAATACATTTGAGGTTATGCTTACCAAATACTGTGGAACAGCTGATGAGAAACTTAAGTACAACTGAAACAAACCGTTTCTGATCTGCAGCGATTTATCTCGTTACTTATTTAATGACCCTTGCATTTCCTATCAGTCCACATAACACACAACTGTACTGTTTAATAAATATGCCAAAGACTCACCTGTACCCATCTTGAGAAATTTTCCCAAGTTTTTAAAATAGCAATTTAGTTTAGGATTTCTGAAGATATGTTAAATAATAAAAGGCATCCATTATAATCAAAACATACTGTGGTAAAATGGTGTTCTTTATTTAAAGAAATAAATTTTAATATTTTCTTCACTAAACAAAAAAAATATGTACAATCCCTAGTATTAATTTTAAATTAATTTTGAATGTGATAACATAGTTTTGCCCAATAAAAATTAAAGAAATTACTATGTTCTACTTGATATAAGAGATTCAATTCCACGATCCACATCTTCGGATTATTTACAAATATTTTGTTTATACCGTACAAGAGGAAAATATTAAAGAGGTTTTCAATAGACAATTTTTAAAAATTAATTTACATTTTTGTGATCATGAGAGTGTCGAAATTAAGTTGCCCAACAGTGTATAAATAAATTTATCTGAAAAATGTTTACGGCAAAATGATTTAATGGCTCCCGCGTGTCATAAAAGTTCAGTTGATTAGTTTTTATTAAAAAGCTATTTAAGAAGATGCTCAGTTTCACCATTAATTTAATATTAATAAAAAATGTAGGCAAATTTTTTCAAGTTTTGATAAAAAAATTAATAATTTGATAAAAAGGAAATTGTGAAAGCTTTTAAAATATCAAGGTTCTTATAAGTTGTATGGTTTCATTATCGAGTTTGTTTATCGCCATTTATAAATATCAACAAGACCAATAAAAGTCAGGAAAATTAGTCCTAATTTTAGCCATACTTTATGTATTAATAACATCCTCATTAACAAAAATATTGATTTATTTCAAGTTACTAATTAAGGTTCTAAATAAACTTTTGGAAATGAAATTATCTTTTTTTGTTTGTTTTTTTTTTAGTCTAAGAGTTATTAAAAAAAAAAAAAAAGAATTAGAATATTTTAAGTAGGGTTTTCATTAAATAAAAGAAAAGTAAGGATATACATTCAGACTGTAACAGATATCACACTGTGGAAGGTATTCATATAATCCTGAATAATTTCTACAGTTGTTGAATCAATATCACTAGCTCACTGTTTTAAAAAAACCTTCCACCCTTATTCACACACCATTTGCTGACGAAAGTTTCTTAACTCGTATACATATATAATATGAAAAGTTTTTTCACAGTACTCAATTATTTCAGGGAAATTTCCCCCACCAAGGTTTAGAGATCATTTGGTGTGGGTGGGCTAAATTGGCCCAATACAACTGTCAAAAATTTAACCGAAGAAATACAACATTTTCTATGATAATAAATCTGAGTATAACAAAGAACAAAGACGGGTAAGATGCTTTTAAAATAGACAAATAGCTTTTTATAGAAATATGAAATTAAAATAGAATAACAATTAAACTAGATTAGATTATTAAGACAAAAGAATTTCGAATCAAAAGATAAATACTGTTATACTTAAAATGCATTTCAGAGATGAGAATAATGTGTGAGACGACATAATAACTCGCCAAAAGTAATTGAAGACGATTTATTTAAACTTGCTTGTAGCACAAGTATTTAACTATCTCAATTCGTTCTCTGCCAAGAGGACAATTACAGGTTAGAAAGTCTTATAGCCGTCGAAAGCCATACTAGTTAATCGACAGTTAGAAGGGAAGGGTGTAGGTTCCAAGGAAGAGAATAGCGTTCTGGACACCCACGCGGAGGACCCGGGTTCGAGTCCAGCCGTGCTACCCTTAGATTTTTTTCTTCCTAGAAGCCTCTACAGCTCACTGTCCGGTGATAGACAGTGTTGTCTGTAACGAAAGAACACTGTCCGGAGGCCGGCAGTGCACTGAGAAGGATCCGGGCGCTAATGACCATAGTCGTTGACGCGCCTCAAATTAAATAAAAAGCAAAAAAATGCATTTCAAGTGACATATTAAGGTGTTTTTTTTATATTTAGAATTCTGAAAACTGAAATAAATAAATAAGCAGAATTGCGCCTTAGGTCACATAAAAAAAACCATAATCATTTAAAAAAAAATCTTCATGAGGATGTCCATCGTTTCAGGTATAGCTAGCACGGACTCTTGCTTAAACAAACATACTTCCTGCTGAGATTTTTAATGAAGAACCTATGTTAGTCCATAATATATTCCCAGAATATCCGATCTTATTCATAGTTCTACAGTTCCTCTCAGATCATTTTAGGGTAAACAACCGAAATTAGTTTTCCTTCTCGTCTGGGGTTACAGGATTTTTTCAAAGCTTAAGGATAATGAGATGCTTTGTTTTGAGTGCCCTTCAAGAACTATCCATTCGGAGACTTGAACCTTTTCATTGTATTTCAAAACAACAAATCATTGCGGACATTAAAACTTCATGAGAAAATATCAAGACCAAATGCTATTGGAAAAACCGAGATCAGAGGATAGAGAAAAGTTTATTAATAACTGTTCTTCTAAATTCATAGCAGAACTTTAGTAAGTATGTGATCGCTCGCAGCAGGCATAAAAAAAGACACTATAACTTAATAAAGCATATGGCCCTTATAACCCTAACAAAAAATTAGGATTCTGCAAGTTTTGCTGGAAACAACACGCGCCCAGGATATGTCAGTTTTGAACGGTTTGTAAGATGCGGTTTCTACCTTATGTGAGAAATTATGTACCGTTAACTCTAAGATTTCTGCAGGAGTCTTTCTCCATGCTTTTAAATGTAAACAAAAAAAAAATGATAGGAAGATCAAGGGAAAAAGCAAGCAAGGGTTGGTTATCTGTCTCATGAGAGACATATTCCGTGATACCTGGATTTGATACCACTGGATTTGATTTGTGCAAGTCTATTTAGTACACTGTTCAACAAAAACATCCTGATGATAGGCGAACGCTTGAAACCGGTCGATGATCACAAAAAGAAGCAGGCAGTCACGGAAAATGTCTCTGATGCTTTCCAGCTCTGCGGAACCAACCACCACAACAAGTTGGTTACCTGTGCGCTCAATACTGCTTAGATTACCTAAAATTTTATGTAGTGCATGCTACATAACTGTACATAATTGAAATTTCTTAATTCTGGTCGATTAACAGCTTTAAGCGCCATCTTTCCAAAAACATTAAAATAAATGAACAAAAATTGGACCTGAAAGTGAGTAGAAAGAATGTCAGAAATATAGTTTTCTCTTTTATTTACTTGCAAACGAAAGGTACTCATATTTAGCCTCCAAAAACTACAGTTTTTTTTTGGGTTCCTGAAAATGTTACTTTTTTTTTTTTTTATTTGCAATAGCAAGTTTTTGCGAGATAAGCAGAATCAAGCGGTAAATTAAAAACAGTGAGATTAATATTAAAATGAAATATAATCTCTAAATTATAGAATAAAAATAAGCTATATAATTCTTACTCTTAGCGCAGATAAGAGGAAATATTAAGAACTTGTCAAATTTTTTTCTATAAATATCGAGTTCCCATTGAAAATAAACGCTTTAAAGTCCCCTGAGTCCAAAAAAAAAGTGGTTTTTAGAAAATTGTGTGTAAGTATGTATGTATGTGTGAGCAGGAAATCTAAAAAACGAAATATTTCAAGAAGTTGGACATTCAGTTTAGGTTTCACCATTATTATGGGATCCAAACACAATGTTATCTTCCATCAGAGATATTTTCCATGATGGCCCGCTTCTTTTTGTGGTCATCCACCGGTTTCGGGCGTTCGTCCATCATTAGGATGCGTTTGTCAAACAGTGTAATAACATAGATTTGTTGTGGAGGTTGGTTCCGCAGTACTGGAAAGCATCAGAGACATTTTCCGTGGTAGCCTGTTTCATTTTGTGGTCATCGACCGGTTTCGGGCGTTCGCCCATCTTCAGGATGCGTTTTTCAGACATTGTGGCAACACAGACTTGCACAGAGCAAATTCAGTTTTACACACTGACTGGTTTCAACTGTATTTAAAACTCTACTTACTGTAGAACTGAAAACTACTGTAGAACTTACTGTACACTACTTACTGTAGCACTTACTACTGTAAAACTTAACTGTATTAAAAGTTTTAAATACAGTTAAAAACCAGTCAGTGTGTAAAACTGAATTTGCACTGTGCAAGTCTGTGTTGTCACACTGTCTGAAAAAACCGCATCCTGAAGATGGGCGAACGCCCAAAACCGGTCGATGACCACAAAAAGAAGCAGGCTATCGCGGAAAATATCACTGAAACATAGATTTGCTCTGACAAACGCATCCTAATGTCGATGACACCACAAAAAGAAGCAGGCTATCGCGGAAAATATCACTGATGCTTTCCAGCTCTGTGGAACCAACCACAACAGTTATTTTCCATGTTTTGAATTTTCCCGTTTTATTGAGATTTTCATGAAAAATGATTTCGAAACAAGTTTCATTAAACTTGCTATACTAATTATACATATAGAGAGAGACCTAAATTTTGTTAGAAACTTTTTAACGAGAAAATTTATTGTAGAAAGCTTGTGGGGGGGGGGGGGGGGACAACTGGTAGGTCATAACTTCCCTCGAAAAAAAGTTCGTGTTATTTAGTTTCTCTGCCATCGATATATCATGAAGATAATTAAACATTAAAAAAATCGTGTGATTATTTCACAGCAGAATTTTCTCTTTTTTTCTAACTTTAATTTTCTAAGAAAATCTATTTAAAGTTGTAATTCAAATGAATATTAAAAAAAAAATAAAATAAAATACATTATTTTGTCAATAAATACACTAATTCAATTAGATTTATTTACAATGAAGCTGATGTGATTTTCAAAGCTTAAGGATAATGAGATGCTTTGTTTTGAGTGCCCTTCAGGAAAAAACATCCTGATGATGGGCGAACGCCAGAAACGATCCATGACCATAAAAAGAAACAGGCTATCACGGAAAATATCTCTGATGTTTTTTAACTAAATTTCAATTCTCTTTTAATGTAAATCGTCAGAGCCATTTCCAAATAATAATTATATATGATAATGTATGCGTAATAATTATATATATAGAAATAATGATAATACTAAATTTATAAATAATTCATAGTAAATCAATTAAGAAACTTTCACTTATAATATTTTCTACAATTAATTTTTTCAATTTTTCTTGATGACTTTCTTCTTCAGAGTTTTTTTGTTTCCATTAACTTTTTTACATTTGATTTGTGGGGGAGGGATGGGGAATTTCTTTCCTGAAAATGTTCAGGGTTTCTGAGTCGTCGGATATATTTTTATTAAAAAGTGCTATTTCTCAAATTTTTTCCCCGTAAAGTATTATATAAAGTTACTAATGTCGAATTTACTTAGTTAAGATAATATCATCATAAATTAAAATGTATCCATGAATTATTGTTTTTTTTAAAGTGTGAAGTAATTATTAACTACAGTTGCAAAAAATTAACATAATAACAGAAAAAAAAAGAAGGGAATATACTTCCTACTAATAGACTCATAGGTTTAGACGAATAGACGAATAGAAACATTTCTCTAATAGCAGAACTAATAGAGGACATCTGTTTCCTGCAAGATCCTAATTTTAGCTTTTGTTTTTGTTTTTTTGCTAATCCTAATTACACTGCTATGGTATATTATCATTTACAATATCTGTACAATATTATGGGCAGTTTCTTACTTTCTCTTACTCCTAGTAAGAGGAAGTATTGTAATCGGACAAATTTTCGATATCGAGTTATCAACGGAAATATCCATCCTGAGTCCAAAAAAGTGGTTTTTAGCAAATGGGCTAAAAACCGTAGCAAACCGTGGGCAAAAACTTGATATTCCGTTTAGGTATCACCATGCGATCTGACTTTACGTTATCTGTCAAAATTCCTCAACCGGAAGTAACACTTTATTAGCCGTTTTTTTTTTTTTTTTTTACTTTTTTGCGTTTTTCTCCAAAATGGCTCCGACAATTTTCTTCAAACTTAGTGTGTCAAACTACACATGCAAAGAGCTACAACTTTTATTTGAAACATTTCTCTGGAAAAATTTATTTAAGGGTACTTTTGGAGGGAGAGATGGGGGTTAAGTTTTCCTTTAAATTGCTATTTCAGTTTATTAGACAATACTGTTAGACATCTAAATAATGTTAATTAGACTTGAATATGTTGTTGAAATTACGAGTTTGAAAGAAACTAGGATAACCGGAAGAGCGTTTACTTTTTAACACTTTACTAAATGATTTTTTTTTTTTCACTTTTTCACGATTTTCTCAAAAATAGCTCCTATGATTTTCTTGAAACTTCATATAAACAAAGATCTACAACTTTTATTTAAAACATTTCTCTGGGAAAATTCATGTAAGGACACTTTTAGTGGAGAGGGGTGGGGTTATGTTTTTCTATAAAGTGCAATATATAATTCTATCTTCCAAACAAAATTAATTAGAAATAAATTGATGGCTAAAAAACTCCGAGTTTCAAGAAAATTAATCTTCAAATTTTAGAATAGCAATGCTGTTCATCTACTTTAATATTATAAGTCAGCAGAAATCATATGTTGCATTGATGTAATACTTTAGAGGAAGACATAAGTTGCTGGCTCCCCAGAATCCCCATAAAAATCAATTTCAATACAAAAATATTTCAAATAAAAATGTTGGGTATTGATGAACAGCTTCAATAAAGTCGTATCTGTGGTTGATGAGTTTTTTAAATCAAAGCCTTATTGTCATAGATTCGGTAGTGTTATCAATCAAGTTGGAGCTTCCTGCATATTTTTAGTTCTTGATGTATTTTGTTCACATACATATAAATATACACGCGCACGCAAAAATACATATGTATAAACTATTTGTTAAAGATATTTGCTTTCACATACAGAGGACCTTAAAGCATCCGGTAAAAACTCAATTTCGAAAATCTAGCACGATCGTAATACTTCCTCTTACTCCTAGTGAAAACAAACGCATGAAAAACTTTTTTCTTACTTCATTTCTTAAAAATACTTAATTGGACGTATTTTCTCCAAATATATTTACTAAAATATTTTAAAATAAATTTATTATTAAATGCTAAGTTGCTCTTGATAATTTATTGAAAATAGCACCGTACAGATCCATCAGCGTCTTGACGAATTAATTAGGTTAATGAAATAAGTTTTGCTTTGAAGTATGGTAAATGATTTTATTATTGCCTCTTGATGTAGTGTGGTTTAGCGGGTCAACTGAGATATCAAATTGCAGCATTGTTTGGGTGATTTGTTTTTTTACGAGGCAGTATAAGTCAGTTAGAAGTCTATTTTATCGTGAGAAAAAGGATGTAGTAATCTTTTCTTTTAGTTTGTCAATATACGTACTTGCGAACTTTATAAAGTTATCTTATGAAACAATTGCTATTTTGATTGAAGACTCAATATTTTCTGCTCTGAGATATATATACCTTCTATATTTTAGAAGTTTCTATTTTAGAAGTACACATACAAACAAACAAACAAACTGACGACGCCGAGTGTATTTTCTTTATATACATATGATTACATTTTCATATTTCCATTATAAATTAGATGTGAACATTAAAGGTGAATTAATAAATAAATAAATTATAAGAAATAAATTTATTTTATTACTTTATTAATTTGATAAATTGGTTTATTGGACCCTACAAATTGGTAAATTAATGATACAAGTAGAATGTGTTTTTAGTAATACAATTTTAGAAATAAAACAAATTATTCAATTAAATAATTTTAATTGGCAAATAACATTAATTCCATAGCCAATAATGATTTTTAATAATAAAGTAATAAAGCTTGCATATATTTGTTTACTGTTTCAACAATAAAGGTAATCCTGCATTACTTTATAGAAATGTATGTCGTTAAAGGAATTGCAATGAATTCATTAATGCAGTTTCTAAGAAGAAATAAAGAAATATTCTCACCCTAATTATAATGTGTATTATATATTAATTAGAAGAAGTTAGGTTTCAGCTAAATCATTTCTCTGAACTAATTTTTCCTAATTCCTTCTAAGAAATTAATTAAATCAATATCAACCACTTAAATAAAAGCGCATATCATTATTTATAATGCAGCATGTATCAAATATATTGAAAGCTCATATCATTATTTATTTTACAAAGATTCCAACTTTCATTAAAAACAATATTTTAGTAGATATTCATGTTAACTTAAGCCAAATTTAAAAAATTCATAAAGAAAATGGAAATAAAGAGGAATCTAGAATATTTTCATTTGTTTCGCGGTTTATTTATTTAGTGGCTCAATGTT
The DNA here is from genome assembly GCA_011037195.1 of Triatoma infestans. Taxonomy (NCBI): domain Eukaryota; kingdom Metazoa; phylum Arthropoda; class Insecta; order Hemiptera; family Reduviidae; genus Triatoma; species Triatoma infestans. The sequence continues at coordinate 163,944 of JAAEAF010001257.1, read as the reverse complement.
CTTCTTCTTCTTCTCTGGCCCTACAATCCTTGAAGATTCTTGGCCTCCTCAATCACAACTGCCCACTCCTCCCTGTTCTGGGCCAATCTATGCCATCTCCTAACTCCCATCTCTCTCAAATCCCGCTCAACTTCTTCCAACCATCGCGACCTCGATCTTCCTCTTCTTCTCTGTCCTCCTGGGTGTCCGGCACATATCTTTTTAGGGATCTAGTCCTCCTCCTCCTCTCCACGTGCCCAATCCACTTAAGCTTTCCCCTCTTTATAAATCCAACCAAATCCTGGTCTTTGTGCAGGTCTCGTAATTCCTGGTTGGTCCTTATTCTCCAATCCTCCCCATCTTTAACGGGTCCATATACTTTTCTCTGTATTTTCCTTTCCCATATACTGAGAAGGCGCTCATCACTTCTCGTTAGAGACCATGTTTCACTACCGTAACTCACTACAGGCCTAATTACTGTTTTGTAAATTACTAGCTTCGCCTCCCTTGATAGCTCTTTGAAGCGTAGCACCTTTTGAAGCGACCAAAAAGATCTGTTAGCAGCCATGATCCTGGCTTTGATTCCCTCAGAACTTCATTATTTTCTGTAATAATTGTTCCTAGGTATTTATAAAGGCTAACTGCCTCAAATCTATGCACGCCTAGAGCAACCCATGCTTCTTCGTTTCTTCTTCTTCTTGAAGTCATCATGTATTTGGTCTTCTCTTCATTTATTCGCATGCCGAGCTTGTTCACTGCTTTTCCAAATTCTTCTAAGGCTCCGGCTAATGCTGCAGTACTTCTTGCTGATATGAGCACATCATCAGCTTAGGCTAAGTGCTGAGTTAGTCTGTTGTAAACAGTACCATTTGGGTAGGTCTTTTTGGCTCTTTGCTGCGCTGTGGCTCAATGCTATAAATTTTAATCTCAGGCCTGCCAACTAGCATGTTTTTTTTTTAATACTTTTCTTACAGTAAAATGTAGAAAATGCTTGCTTATCCAAGTGGATTACGGGAGCTTAAGTGTGGGAATTCAAATGTTATAGAGTTCTCTATGTTCGCTAAGAATTTGCAACAAAAAAAAAGACTCACTTTATTAATTGTCGTAAAACACCTTTTCAGAGAATGATGTACAGTAACCTACCAATTTAATCTTCTTCCTCTCATTCGATAAGAATGTCAGTTTTCATCTTTCTAAAAGTGTTTTGAATCCCACATTATCAAAATTGGAAATTAGACAAATAAGATCTTTGAATGCTGCTGCCAGAAGTGACTTTATTGCGAAACTGACTTTTTTTAAAACTTTTCCTTCACTTGCTTTCTTAAAATATCTGAAGTTAGAATGTGAACGGAACCACCTGAATGATTTGAAGCCACACACACTTTGAGAACTATCAGAAAATTTTCTTTAAGTAACAGGAATCGTACTGAACATTGTTTGCTTTACCAGATACTCATAAAAACACGAGTGTCTTGGTAAAGTAAAGTAATGCCTATTTTTTCAGGCGGGCTTAACGTCCAACTTCCAAATTAGCTGTCGTGGACAGGGGCGGGAAGCACCTACTTTACTATTAACATTTTTTAAACAAATATAAATTTAGCAGTTATACGCTGGACTCGAACTGCAGTCCTCCCACTTACAAGTCCATGCTCATAACCACTACACCAACACCCGCCCCGAGTGTCTTGGTCGAGACATATATACATACAACAAGATTAAACTATCACACATATTTTTCCTTATCTTTCAAGCATTATCCACAGAACTTTAACTATCACATTGGATAACATAACATACGGAGTATACCATGTTTTAGAGCTTCTGAATTGCTCGACAATATCAAGAACTCTGAATAAGTGATTTATTTAATTATATTTATTTGTATTACTTCTGCAAAGCTTTAGTCCATATTTTTCATGTCTTAATAAAATAAAATATAGTAATTGTCTTCATAAATATCCAATCAACAAGTCGGAAAAATCCTGGACAACTCCTTGGTTGTCTTAAAGTGTTTATATTAGCCTACATTTTTATCTCTTATAATGTAACTAGTTGTCGCCTCTTCAGTAAATCAATGAAGTCAATATTTACCAAGGACAATTTTCAAAATTAAGAGGCATGCTCCCTCCATAAAACATAAAATGGAGATTGAATAGGATGCTTCATGAACACAACTAATCAATATGTCGTAAAAATAAACTTAGCCAATTAATAAACGATCGTGTCTTTCGCACTTATATACACATACAAACAAACAAACAAACTGACGACGCCGAGTGTATTTTCTTTATATACATATGATTACATTTTCATATTTCCATTATAAATTAGATGTGAACATTAAAGGTGAATTAATAAATAAATAAATTATAAGAAATAAATTTATTTTATTACTTTATTAATTTGATAAATTGGTTTATTGGACCCTACAAATTGGTAAATTAATGATACAAGTGGAATGTGTTTTTAGTAATACAATTTTCTGATTTGTTAATTATTTTTGTGCGTGTAACACAATATAAAAATATAACTAGGACTATTTAAAGACCTAACAGTATAATAATTAGACTTCTATAACCAATCATTATTATTGTATAAAAAAATAAAACTGAAATTATAAAAGTTTAGTTTAAACATATGTTGTTGTTTTCTAAATTAATGCATTTGTTGACGTTATGTTTATAAATAATATAGTGTTTTTTTTGTTTTTTTTAAATTTAAGGCGTCTCAACATCTGTGGTCATTTGCGCCCGGAACCTTCTCAGTGCACTGCCGGCCTCCGGACAGTGTTCTCCCGTTACAGACAACACTGTCCATCACCGGCCAGTGAGCTGTAGGGGCTCCTAGGAAGAGAAAATCTAAGGGTAGCACGGCTGGATTCGAACCCGTGATCTCCGCGTTACTAGTCCAGCGCGCTACCACTGAGCTAATCCCTTCCCTTAATATAGTGTTATTTGTTTGTTTGTTTTATCAAAATATGGTCACTAAAAGTGAGGAAGTTTCTAAAAAAAACTTGTTGTGAAACACTCACACGCCTTTCTAATAATTTACCCACTTATGAATGACAAATTTACTACCAAATTTTTTAATTCTCGCTAGATTTTTAATTGTCTAAAGTGTTATATTAATTCGGGAGAATCTAAGCATAATAAAAGTCACTTTTTTGAGGAAAGTTTAACCTGGAAAACCTCCTTAAATGAAGTTTCTCAAAAGAATGTTTCAAATAAAAATTATAGGCCTCTGTATGTATAATTTCTATAACAAATTTAATGTTATCCATCAAGTTGAATATGTGGATGGGTGGGTCCGCAATGATGGATAACATCTGCTATTTTATTCGTCGTAGCTTGCATATTTATATTTATTCCTGACCGGTGTTTCCCGGACCTTCATCCATTGTCAGGAGCAAATCTATCAATTTCATGTAGAGAATTCACTTCAACGTAATGTTTTATTGTGTTCTTGTGTTGTTATGTCACTTGAACAAGTGTCGAGTGGAACAGTAAACATTACGTTTAAATGAATTCTCTGGACGAATTAATAAATTTGCTTTGACGATGGATTGAAGATCCTAAACCCCGGCCAGGAATAAAATAAATATACATGCTACGACGGATAAAAAAATACCCCACATGAAATCCATCAATGTTTTTTAATGCAGAATATCGCAAGAAAATTGAAAAAAACTCTGTTTAGCAAAAAAAAAAAGCTTAGGTGAAGGAAATGTATAATAAACTAAAATTAGCACGTTAGAAAGAAACATTACCCCCCATCCCGCCACCAAAAGAACCTTTAAAAATTGGTAAATTCTGGTTGTGAAATGTTTGACAGAAAAAAAAACTAACTGTTGTATCTTAACAGTGATACCTAAACGAATTGTTCAAGTTTAAACTTTTGCAAACTAGGCCCTTTCTCTAGCTGGACAAGAGGATGTGCGTAGTATTTCCCATTAATTGTTTGACCCTTTGGCAGGTAGTAAAAGAATCCCTTTGGAATCCCCCCAAAAAAACCCTAGCCATAACCTTTCTAGCCGATGGAATTGTTTACTTTCTTCAGTGCAGAACCACCCCGACTTCTACCCACTTCTTGGACTGTTGTTTTGACTCAGATGCAAAGCGGTTAACCCATTGTTTCATCTATCGTAATAAATCCGTTAGATTCTTCTTAAAATGGGACAAACATTGCTGAGAAATTCGATTCCTCATTTTTTTTGTTTGTGATCAGCATTTAGCGGCACCCAAAGCTTGCACCACAAAGCTTGCTCATACTGAATTCTTCGTGTAAATCCTTTCACCAGTAAGAAAAAGTAAAAATTAGTAGCCTTAATATTTTCGAAATTCTGTTTTATACTAAAGAACAGACAGTTTTAAAAAGGCGCTATAAATGAAAAAAAAAAAAAAAACATCAAATTTGATGTCCCTCCTAGAAATTAACTTGATGCCCCCCGAAATTTGAAATTTAAAAAGAAAATACATGAAACACAAAGTTGTATAATTGATTTAGAAATATATCTTGAAATTTCATGAATTGTTCGAGTTTTTGCTGGTAAAAAGAAACACAAAAACAACTATAATGTCAAAATGGTTATTTGGCAGTAAATGAGACCTTACTTTAAACCAATTTTTTTTTGTGGCACTACCAATCAAATTACGATTTATATGTGCATCATTATTGTTAACATATATACATACTTCATCCTTGTTAATTAATTGTTCAGGGACTGCATTTTAAGAAATTTTTATAATAATGTAGTATGCAATGTACAATATCTCTTAAAGATACATGGTAATCCGAAAACTATAATTACAAAGAACCAGCATAAAGAAGTTAGAAAAAAAAGGAAGAATATGTCACAATCATTGTTCTCCGCGTTCGGATCTAACAACCTATTAAAGGTAAATCTAATTTTAATTTAAATAGAATAATTTAATTTTTTTTTTACTCTTAGTAAGAGGAAGGAAGTATTACGATTTCGTGTCAGATGTTCGAAATTGAGTTATCACTGTTTCGAGGCGTCCTAAATACGAAAAAAAAATATGTAATGCGGAAATTTTTGTTAATGTTAATGGTTATGTAAGGGTGTGTGTGTGTGTGTGTGTAGGGGCGTTAACAGAATATTTCAAAAACAGAAAGTGTCCCGCAGATAATTCAAACTTTAATATTCCGCTTATGTGCCACAGCATCAGACAAGAAGAAGATAAGATTTCGTGTAAAATCCATCAACCGAAAAAATGTGACATTGTTGAATTTTTTTTTTTTTTGGTTTATCTCCGTTTTTTCGTGATTTTTTCTCAAAAACTATTCAAAAGATTTTTTTCTGTAAACTTTGTATACTATTTACAAACATAAATAACTATAACTTTTAATGGGGAAATGTATTTTCTAAGGGTTTTCTGAGGGGGAACAGTAGCGGTTATGCTTTCCTCTAAAGTACCATATCAGTATAATATATAGTTTTACCACCTACATAATATTACTTACACTAAAATGTGACCTAGGTTCTAATCATTATTTGCAGTGTAACGTCCCATTGGACCAAACGAGATGGATAATGAGGGCTAGGGCGGGCATGTTAAATTTAGGCCATCAGTCTGCATTTTTTGATGACAGTCTGTTATATTGCGAACTATGCGGGTGCTACTTTTCGGACAAAACTTATCATTATCTGGCAGTTTGTACCCGTTTTAGTGAATTGAGGCTGAAATGGTTTGGTAGTCAGCGTGTATCGGGGCATACTATGATGGAGTTATTAAATGGCAGACATTGGCCTTCTCTAGCAAATTTTTGCAAAGCCGCATATGCGTACTCACAAGTCTGCTAGTGCTAATTGATTATATATTTTGCTAATTATGTTTTTACTTATTTTAATTTGTTATTTGTAATTTGAAAAGTTTATTTTGTCAGGATTGAAGAATATGATATTTTGTTAAATTTTACGTTACATTTTATCCATTTAAGTTGAATTATCAGTTTACTTTTCTTATATATTATTAATTTATTATACGACTCTACCAAACGGTCAGAGACCATGGTATTGTCCAATTATATGGTTCTTTTGTTTTCTTTTTTTGCATCTTAATAAGTATTATTTATTTTATGATTACCATGTATTAATTGTTCTATCAGTCCAAAAAAGTTGTAAGACGTCCAAAAAAAAAAAAAAAAAATATTACTTACTACAAATAAGAACAATTTAGAATTCTAAATATGAAGAAAATCGGTTAACCGGAAGTGCGATTTTACAAAATAATTATTAAATGTTTTTTTTGAAATTTTCACAAAAATGGCTACAAAAATTTTCTTTAAACTTTGATTGTTCGCTGTATAGATAGAAACGTATCACTTTTATTTGAAACCTTTTTTCTGAAAAATACTGTTTTAAATAGGTATTCGATGTTGTTAATACTAAATTTTCTCATTTAGTATATATACATACTCAAGTGCCCCATTATTTTATCTGGGTTCAGTAGGTTTTCCAAATAAATAACTAAAACTTTGCAGAAAAGGAATAATAGGACAACAAAAAAACAAAATATAACATAAAATGAATCAAATTAATATAAATAAAAAGGAAAAAGAAAACTGGGCGCCACTCTGTTGAAAATCCACTTATGCATAAATCAAATTTAGTTAAAAAAAGAAGAAAAGAAATTGGAAATTCACTTAAGGCAACAGCGAACTACGTAGTTAAGTGTATAAGTAGTCAGTAAATTAGCTATGCATACTATCTCTGGTCACACAAGATTAATACACGAAGATTGAAGTGTAGATATATATACGTATAATAATTATTTATTTAAAGAACAATTCATACATCAAGGGTAAACTCATGTCTAAAATTTTTTACAAACATAATATATTGCTGTGGTGGTTGGTTCCGCAGAGCTCTGGAAAGCATCAGACATTTTCCACGGGGTAGCCTGCTTCATTTTTGGTCATCAAACCGGTTTCGGGCGTTCGCCCATCTTCAGGATGCGTTTGTCAGACAGTGTGATAACACAGACTTGCACAGAGCAAATTCAGTTTATACACTCTAATACAGTTCAGTTTATACACAGTGTGCAAGTCTGTGTTATCATACTGTCTGACAAACACATCCTGAAGATGGGCGAACGCCCGAAACCGGTCCATGACCACAAAATGAAGCAGGCTACCACGGAAAATGTCTTTGAAAATAATAAATATCCCTATTCCAAGCCCTGGAAAATATATAGTGTTAACACAACCAAAATAATTGCATTAATAAGAAAATAATTTCAAACTAATTGAATGCAAACTAAGTAAAAATGGTGAAACTACGAAAATTATATGTTTAGAAATATCTGAAAGTAACTAAAAATTAATTATAAACTATCAATAAAATAAAAGAAAGTCTTCCAGTCTATTCAATAAAACCAAAAGGAACCTATATAGTACGTATTGTGGAATATATCTTTTCTATATACTTGTATATATTTCTATATACTTATTCTATATACTTTATTCTATATAAATTGAGGTCGTTAATAAATACAAATATCTAGGAGTTACTTATGACGCCTCGCCTCAGCTTTGACACTCACATTAAGGATGTGATGTTTTGGTGATGATGTGTAGTAGGTAGCTTGTGGCGTGAGCGTCTTAGCAAAAAGGGCTTGTATTATATACGGTTAAGAGACAGAAGTATTAAGAATAATTGAGAAGGCACCACTGTTTTATAAATAATTATATTATCTCTTAGTAAATTTAAGTATATTACAATATCACACTGTATCTTAATAAAATAACGTTTATCTAGAATAAAGGCAAATATCTATCATTGGCACTGAGCAATTCCTGAAGTAGTGTTTCGATGTTTCCACCTTGATTTGTAGCACAAGTCTGTCTATAAAATATCTCTTCTCTTTGTTTCTTCAATTCCTCCCCTGTGAGGAGAAGGGGTAGTACAATTGCCATAATTGTTCTGAGCCGTACGAGTAACTGGACTTGTATACCTGGTCTTGTCCTTTTGCAAGGGAATGTCAATCTTTTTCTTAATTTTGATTTATTTATAATTTAATATTATTTCAAGTTTCTTGCATCCATCACAAGGAGAAGGTTTCTGCAGCTAAGCTGGCCCTCAACTCTGTATGGCTGGAAGTTATTTCAAGGAACAAGGTGCCTCTCTCCCATAAGTATCAGATATTTAATCCAGTATGCAGAGTGATTGCCTGCTACGCGGCACAGATTTGGGAATTCCAGCGGTATGAGGTCCTGCCTGGAAAAGTTGTTGAGATTTCTTATCAAGAAGCTGTTTTCTCTTCCATCGATTACCCCTAACTATATGCTATATCTCGAAACGGATGTCGATTTGCTTAAAGTTTTCACTTTAAGTTTACACTTCAGATATTGTCTGAAAGACTGGGAGTTTCCTGCACACCGGGTTCCCAGGATACTGGCATTGGAAGTCATCAGGCGGAGAACTTTCTGGTTTGATAAATAGGTTGTTTTGGCGCAGAAATATAACTGCGAACTGAATTCTCTGCTAATAATTTAATGTTATTTGAACGGCAAATTGTCGGTTCTATTAGAGAATATCTGAATAGCGTAAAGAGATGAGTCTGTGATGCGGGCAGGACAATCTTCACGATTTCTGTTCTATAAGGAATTAGACCTGAATGTAAGGATTTTTTCATTTGATGCGGATTGTCCTTCTAAGCACTTGTCGCTGAACGATTTTTGCGATGGTTATTTAAAATGAGAGGGGAATTATTATTTTTGAATTTTACCCCCCTGGGCTGAACGAGAGATAGATCTCTGCTCACTGTATGTATAATCGTAGAGCCAAAGAGGATATAGTGCACTTTCTTGCAGAATGTCCCCCATATTAGCGGAGTTTCGCTTGCTCTACCTAGGTGAGAGTTCTCTTTCACTGCAGTCTCTTAGGTGTCTTCTGAATTCATTGAATTGCAAGGGGTTAATTAAATACGTACGCTCTGCATGGTTCTATAGATATGAATTGGTACAAGAGTTCATTTTTTTTTAGACAGATTAATTGCAACAAAAAGAGTACTATTGCAGTTTGTTTATTTTTATAATGTTTAGTGCATATCTCGTTCTGCTTCTCATTCTTGTATAATTATATCATTGTTTCCATTTTCTATTCTGTTATATTTATATCGAAACCAAGAAAGAAATTAATCTCTTCTATTTTATATTAATATTTCTTATTGTTTGCCTTTTGTATGTTTACTTTTGATGCTGAAAATTGATCACATATAACCTCCGGCTGACGGATACTTATCCAAACTGTATATACTTTTGTTTTATTAGCAGTTGTATATTTGATTGTTTTTTTTTGTAATTTTGGAATAAAGTATATTATTATTACTTTATTCTATATACTTGTATATACTAAATATACCTTCTTTCCACATTTAGGTAGCCGCCGGCTTATATCAACTATTGTTCGTAGATGGTTAGTTAAATAAAGATTTTATAGGATACTTGCTGTGACCAGGTTGGTTTTTATTTCTTTTTATTTTTCCTCTGAGTGCCCAAATCCACCTTCTTTTCTGTGGTATCCAGGACATATTCTTCTTCCAGACGAACCGTCAGACGGGCAGCACTGAGAAGAGCAAGAGAATGCACCAAAAATCTGGCAATACCATAAAAAAAAAAAACAATTCAAAGCACAGCACTCACAGAAAGATGTTCTTCAGCCAAGCGGCGGCTACGAACTGATTGTTTTCTAACTCGTACAGACGCACGCACGTAGTTGATCACACACAGTAATGTTTATATGTAAATCCAGAGTCTACTGTAAACTTCTTCTAATCTGGCCCTAGATACAAGCATAGCCGTACTATAAATTATTAAATTTAACATAAAATAGAATTTTTTTCAACTTATTTACTTACATTTAATGTAACCGTCATTTACGGCGGGGTTACAATGACTTTCAATTAGTTTAAATTTGGTTTTGACATAGAGCACTTTACATAAGAGCCCAAGTATACAAATAAAATCCCCCACCACCATTTTTATGGCTAGTCCAGATAAAAATTGTAACATTGCCGTTTTTAATGAAAATTGCTTGATTAAATTGTATTAATTTGAGTAAGAGATTGTCGTGTGAGTATTTCACACAGATTTTTTTGTATAAGTTCAAATAATTTTTTTTTTAATTTCACTTAACTAAAAATAACTCAATGTATGAGTAATCCTATGAACTCTAAGAAATATAAATTATAATAATTTCTTCAAATTTGTTCAATTTGTAATCCTATTCTTTATAATAACTATTATACAAGAAGTATTAATATAGTTGGAAGTATTTCCTGGATGACGTCATACCAATATAAATATAGCGAGGCCTAAAAACATGGTCCAAAAATATTTACAAGCTAAATTATGAGTCATTAATATCCAGAGGAACCAGTTGGAATTCTTGGAACAATTAGTCTTTTTTTTTATCATCACCCCTTACGAACACCTGTCCAATGATTAATCTGATATCACCTTGATTTCACATTTTGGTAATTGAATCTGATACCTGGCGCTTAGGGAGAAAATTATTTTAAATTTGTTTTCTGGTTATGTTCAAAATGAATACAACAATTGATATTTGTGTAAAATTAAAGATTTTAATCACTTCATTTATGAAAATGTCAGGCAATACATCCGAGCATTGCCGGTGGCTAGCCATCTTAGATTAATTCTTACTAAGGATGTGACTCACCGAGTTACAATATCATCGATATATAAAGTTTTTATTCATTTCTACTCTAAATCAGTGCTAAAGTTTTTGCAATCAGGATTTCATCCTATAATTTTTTTTTTTACAAATCTACCTGCATATACTTGGGGAAAGTAAAAAGTTCTCGGCCTAGTAGTGAAAAGGAGTATCATTTTTAATTTTACAAATGCATTTATAGACACTCTTTAGTTCCATAAACTTTGTCCAACGTTTCTCCAATAACTGGATTCCGTCCCTGAAGTGCAATTCTGGACAGTCTTCAAAATATCCATTTACCGCTACTATCACCTCTTCATTTGACCCAAAACGTTTTCCAAGCACAAATTTCTTAAGGTTTGGGAATAGATGAAAGTCAGACGGAGCCCTAATCTACATCTAGCAAATAGGAAGGATGTTTCAACAATTTATACTTAAAATTCCTCAATTTTTCCATTGCCAAAGTGACTTTGTGGGCGGATGCATTGTCCCTAGTGGAAGAGGATTTTTTCCTTTTGTAAACCAGGCCCTTTCTCTAGCTGGTCAAGAAGTGTGCGTAATATTCCCCATTAATTGTTTGACCTTTTGGGGACGGTAGTCAATTAAAAGAATCCCTTTGGAATCTCAAAATACACTAGCCATACATAACCTTTCCAGCCGATGCAATTGTCTTTGCTTTCTTCAGTGCAGAACCACCGGCTTCTGCCCACTGCTTGGACTGTTGTTTTGACTCAGTGTAAAGTGGTGAACCCACGTTTCATCCATCGTAACAAATCGGCGCTGAAAATCCGATTGGTTTTTCTTAAAACGGCACAGACATTGGTGAGAAACTCGATTCCTCATTTGTTTATGATCAGCATTTAACAAATGTGGCATCCATCTTGGACAAAGCTTTCTATACTGAGTTCTTCGTGTAAATTGTGCCGTATCCTATTTTTTCTGAGATGCCTACTGCCTTAGCTATCTCATACAGCTTTAATCATCGATTATCTAGAACCATATTGTGTATCTTTTCGATATTTTCTTCGGTAGTTGCAGTTTTTGGCCGTCCTACACGTGGATCATCTTCAATCGATGTACGACCACGGTTAAATTCAGCTGTCTTGTTGATAACGAAGGTGCTCTCCTTATATACTTTCACCAAATTTGGATGAATTTTCTGTAGGCGATAAATCATCCAAAACGAAGAATTTCATGACGGAACGGTATTGAAGTTTATTCATTTTGTCAATAACACACAACACGCTTACTTTAACCAGCCGTATAAAACAGACTATTTGTCTGATCAAAATCACATTTTGTATTTACTTTTGCAACAACTATGCCAACATAACAAAACAGTAATTTCATTTGTAGCAGTGCCATCTAGGCCGAAAACTTTTCACCTTTAATATACAAAAAAAAAATTAATATTCTAATAAAATTAATATTGTTAAATATAATTTAACTTGTCATTAGGTTATTATAAGCTCAAACAGAATTTGTCTAGCAATACAACTTTACAAGTGAATTTTCGAAAAAATTCTTGGGATTAAAATACTTTACAAACAATACGAGCATCATACTACCATACGAACATATCATACCCTTCACAATCATCATGGAGGCGCTTGTTTATGTTTATGACACAAATAATCAATTCGCGGCTGAATATGTACTAGCCGATAATAAAGGGCGCATATCATTTTCAACGTTTCCATTTCGACTTATAATTGTCATTAACGCCGAATTTTTTTTTTTTTTTAAATTCAACTTTTAAAGTTATATCGCTAGGCAAAATCTTTTTGAGCTTGCAATAACAACCCAATGACAAGTTAAATGATGGTAAAAGAATGGTGATATTGAATGGTGGTAAGAAAACAATATTAATTTTATTAGATTAAATTTTATTCTATCTACGTTTCCGACATCTTTGAAGTCCTTTCTCGGGATTGTAACAAATAAAAATATATAAAAAAAATACTATCTGAGGCAGGACACCAAAGTTGTTTTCCGACACGTCAATAGAATAAACTTTAAAAATTAAAAAGTTTTCTTTCTTTGACCCCAGCCATTTAATAATATTTTGCTTGTTTTAAAAGTGTTTAATTTTTTAACAAGAACAAACAAAAGCTTCTAGTGAATACTGGCAAAAAGAAAGAGCTTTTTCTAAGGTCAAAGAGGTTATCTGGCGATATACTTCGATGCTTGTGACTTTAAATTATTTTTGATTTTTGCGCGTGCAGAAACTTAAAAACTTATTTATAATTTACCAAATTTTTTGCGATCCCCCCGCTCCAATAATTTACGCGATATCCAGTTTAAGGAGCTCTGCTCTGGATTATCATTATTTTGCTTCAGTTATTACTAAAGATTCATGAAGAGAAGTATTGGTGGGCGAAACAAGACCCTAATACATTTTTTCCTACGCCCATGACTTCGGCTATTCAGCCTTTCAGCGACGCGCGGCCCAGTATAAATGTACTGGTATAAAAGGAACTAGGTTAGTATAAAAGAACTAGGCTGCACTGGCGATTGATATTGTACGTTTGGATATCCAGGGGCACGTGAGAACAATCTCGGACGCGAACAGCTTCATCCCCATAATACTCTAGTACTATTGAAATAAAAACTTCTTTGAGCCATTAAATCATCAAAACCAGCCAGTGTGTACGCTGAAAGTCAAAAAATGATATATTGTTGTTTAGGCTGATTCTTTTCAGTTTCTAGATGTATTTTATGGCAGGCTGGGCCAACCCGAATGATAAGCAAACCCAACCTGAATGGGCATATGTTGTCATAGATAGACATTATGTTCATAGCACCATTTATATCAACGTACAAATTCCCATGACTACTGTTAAAATTAAAAAGTTTCAAATTAAAAAGCACTAGCGGAGTTGAGTATGCTGCTGCATGTGGGATTAACCGAGCAACTACAAAAATTATATATTAATTTACAAGAATTCACGACTAAATTTGAATGTATATTTAATTCCGAAGTGTAGGAAAAAATAAGAAATGTTTTTTTCCCTATTTATCTTCAGCGTGTCTTGGGTATTGTGAAATCTGAGATCCATATATTGTAAAAAAGCCCAACAGGGCACTGTCCTTAATGTGTAACAAGTAATCCACATCTTTGGCTTCCTACATGTAAATATAAACATTATATCTATTGTTGAAAATGGATTTTGAGGTTCGGTCAAACAAAAAGAACTCTTTTTTAAATTTCTACCGACGTTTCGGCAAATTTATTGCCTTATTCAGGGTCTGTACAAAGGTTGAAATACATATCAAAAATAGGACCAACAGAAAATATGAACTAAATATTTCCAGAATAAAAATTTAAACTAAACAATATAAAATAAACTAAGTACAAAATATGATATATATAGAGTACAATTAAATTTATTTTAAATTATTGTAGACAGATCAATATTAAACTAAATCGCAACTATTAATTAATACTAATAAAAAAATAATAAACATAAAATAAAAAAATAAATATATATATATTATTTATATTATATATTTAAATGGAAATTTAGTTAAGTATTTTTCTGTTGGTCCTATTTTTGATATGTATTTCAACCTTTGTACAGACCCTAAAGAAGGCAATAAATTTGCTGAAACGTCGGTAGAAATTTAAAAAAGAGTTCTTTTTGTTTGACCGAACCTCAAAATCCATTTTCAACATTGATAACAACGGTCGTAACGAACACCAAAAACATTATATCTATTAAAAGATCTGGTGTGACACATATACACGACTCCTCTTATTCCTTCCTCTTAATACAATTATGTATATGTATATAAAGTGACCATCCATTTCTAATAAACTTCAAATTTCACACATTTGTCCTGACATAAATATAGAAGTGGTGGGGGGGGGGGGGCAGATATCAACCCTACCATCACAGACAGGAATAGAGAAGAGGTGATTATATTGTAGTCCAGTCAAAATAACATTGAATCAACCTCGTATAAATATTTGAAATTAACCCACTACAAATTCCGCACAACCATCTAAAAATCGCAAATAAAAGTGATAAGATTTATAACTGTGCAATTATAATAATAATTATAATAATAATAAGAAGTAGAAATTAGTGACATATTTTCTCCCTAGATTTTATTAATAAAAAATTTTGGTATGTATAGTCACACAACTTTCTCTTACCCCATTTTATTTGACGGTATTTATTCGTGTCTGTTTTATCTCTAATACTTTCTCAGTAATATATGCGGTACCCAAAAATAGAAGTAAAATAAAAAAAGTGAATAAATAATTCTTATAAAGGAAAATAAACAAAGCTTGACCACTATTGTTCCCCCCTATAACCCCCTCCCCCCAAAAAATCAATTTTCCTAGTAAAATCATTCTAATAAAAGTAATAAGATATTATCTGTGAATTTAGCATACCTAGTTTAAAGGAAATCGTAATCGTTTTCGAAATAACCTATCCTGTAAGTTGCATTTTCGGTTAATTGAATTTACTTCAAAAATTGCAAGTCTAGCAATGCTTCTTTCGTATATTAATATTAGATAGGTGATACAACCATACAGTATATTGAAATGGTACTTACTTTACAGCAAAGCTGAACGTTTCACTGTGTTCCTCCATTAATCGTAAAAATAAATTATCTGGGCAAAATTTTTCAAATAAAAAAAGTGAAATGTATTTATGTATTTAAACTACCAAAGTATAAGAAGTTTAAAGAAAAATCATTGGAGCTGATGTTGATGAATTTTTATCGTAATCTTTGTGTCGTCAGTCCCCGGTGGTGGTATTCTAAATGCAATATCAAGTTTAAACTTCCGGCGATTTTTTAATGTTTTGTCAAAACATACACGCAGACACACAGTTTATTCGCTAAAAACATTTTTTTTTTTCTCGTTTCTCATTAGGGATCGTAAAAGCATCTATTTCCGGTGAAAATGCATTGTCGATGACAGGATCACAATGTTAACTCTTTACGCAGTAAAAGAAGCTAAAAAAAACAATAAATAAATAATAAATTTTATTAGAAAAAGAAGGAAAAGAAATGAAGCATAAGTTTTGTTACAAAATGACGAAGTCAATACTAACTGATCTTATATTATTTGCAGAAAGATTTTCGGGGAATCCCTTTCATTACGTCACAATACCGATTAACTTTCAATGTTGACCTTATTCGTATTGTATTGTATTGTCAAAAAAAAAAAAAAATCTTATGTATAAGACAATAGTATAACTTCCTAGTTATTTGATTGGACAGAACTGAGTCATCATCTAAGCGATTATTTATTATTCTAATTCTGTAAAAATATTTGTCATAAACCAAAGGATGTTTTTATTAAAAACTAAAGCAAGATTAAAGATAAGAAAAAACAATAATTTTTTTTGCTATGTATCGTGGCTGTAATTAGTAAAAATTACTATGCTAAGACAACTGTTTTAAAATTGCTATAATTCTTTTGGAAGATGGAAAGAAAGAGAGACAAGAGTTTGATAAGAAATGTAGTAGATAATAGTAAAATTTACAATAATCATAAAATATAATGATAACTACGTAATTTCATGACTTTCTCTTGCTGCTATTATTCGTATTATTAGTTTATGTTATTAGTAATATTAATATTAATGTTTAATTAATTGGTTGGTCTTACATGTAAATGTAGATGGTGGGGAATTATACTAATATATGCTAGTTTTTAACTTTTTAATAGACGGTAAAACTGAATATGGCTACATTGTAACACACTTCAGAAACATACTTGGATCCAGTAAATCAGCAAAAAGGTAACGACAATCTACTGTCTAAGTTCTTAGTTCCCCCAAAAACCGTCCCAAAATGAAGAATGAACCATCCCAGAATGTGGCTACGTTGTAACACACTTCAGAAAGATACTTGGATCCAGTACATCGCAAAAGTAACGTCAATCTGATGTCTAACTTCTTAGTTCCCCCAAAACCGTCCCAAAATAAAGAATGAACCGTCCCAGAATGTGGCTACATTGTAACACACTTCAGAAAGATACTTAGGTCCAGTACATCAGCAAAAAAATAACGACAATTTGCTGTCTAACTGCTGAGTTCCTCCCAAAACCGTCCCAGAATGTGGCTACATTGTAACACACTTCAGAAAGATACTTCGATCCAGTACATCAACAAAAGTAACGTCAATCTGCTGTCTAACTTCTTAGTTCTCCCAAAACCGTCCCAGAATGAAGAATGAACCATCCCAGAATGTGGTGGCTACATTGTAACACACTTCAAAAACATACTTGGATCCAGTACATCAGCAAAAAAGTAACGACAATCTATTGTCTAACTTCTTAGTTCCTCCAAAAAACCGTCCCAAAATTAGATTTTCCAAAAATATGTCTCAAATAATTTGCTAGAAAAATGTTACAAAAAGTATTAGTAGTTACAAAGTTAAAAGAAAATTGTTCTAAAAAAAAAAATGACGTAATCGCAAAGGGAAGAAAAAAGAAACAAATGAATAAAATTGTCTTTCCAGTTGACGGATTTTGCAAGAATCCTATGTTTTTGTAATAATTTTTTTTTGGTTTATAAAAATAATGAGATCATTCTAGAAAAAAAAAAATGTATATATATATATACTTTCATATTCAAGGTAAAACTCAAATCCATGGAAAATGTCCAATGTAAACACGCTTATGGCTTATTAAATTGTAATGAGCTATGACTAATAATTTTTTCTGACATTAATTTCGATAAAAAACAAAAAAAAGCAATAACCGAAACTGTATAAAAATATAGGAATCATTAATTTTAATAATAAAAAAAAAGAAATCTGGTATTAAATACTTATACGACTTTCTTTTTTACAGTGATTTACATTGTTTCTAATTTATTTAATTTTATGGCTTATTATCCCTCACATATACCTATAACAGAAAATATACACATTGTATTTCTTACAAAAATAATTAAGCAAAAAACTAATCGTACTACTTCTGTTAAATTGATTTTCTTCAAACTCGAAATGTTGGCAACACATTAAAATTCTTATTAATATGATTATATAGCCGAAAGTATCGTATATTGTATTAAAATGACACTTTAGAGGAGACTCTCTCCCAGAATCTTCTTTAAATGAATTTCCCTAGAAAAATGTATAATTTTTAATGATATAAGTAATACACTAAATTTAAAGAAAATGAAGATTAAAGTTTAAATGAAAAATACTTTTACTTTATCAGTAAAATGGTATTTCCTAGTGTCCGATTTTGACCAAAGAAAACCTTAATGTCGGCTACAAATTTAGGCTAGATAATATAATTTATCTTATTGTTGTTATAGATCATATCAATATTTTTCTTATTTTATTTTTTTATTTGAAATTTACAACTGTAAAAGCAATGCTCCTACAACTAGTGTAGACATATGGGAGTTATCACCCATTGGTGACTTCCATGTGATGTTGTTTTTTACTGACCTCCAACGTCAAGGAAGTTGCGCGGCCAGCGACGCTTCAAACGTCGAGTCAGGTCGTCAGGATGGGATGAAGATGAGAGGTGATGAATTAGACGATTAGGATGTTCAGAGAGGCGGGAATGAAACTTTTTATAGCGAGCTGGAATTAGGTCTGTAATGAAAGGTATATTGAGATCATTGTGGATAGTTTTGTTGGAGACATAGTATGGAGCATTAGTTATGCGGCGAAGAAATTTTTGTGACTGAAGTAACTGAAGACGGTAGATGTTGGAATGCTTAGCTGACCCTCCACGGTTCGAGTAATGCATAAGTCCAGATCGGTTTGAGTAATGTGTTGTATATAAGTACTTTGTTGTTCAATGTCTGTTTTGATCGTCTGCCAAGCGGTCGGGCTAGTAGGTAAAATCGTTTCTTCATTTCTTGTCGTTTTAGTCTTGTGTAGGATTCCAAGTCAGGTGCTTGTCAATGTACTATTCCTAGGTAACGTACAGTGCCCGCACAAGGGAATGCAGTATGATTTAAATACACTGGAGAAGGTGGCACGACGAAATGTGAATTTACGTAATATGTGGGCATTTCTGGACATTTACTTTCATTTTCCATTGAACAAACCATTGTTCGAGAGAATTCAGTTGTTGTTGCAGAGTACGAATTAGAATGAGGAGAGAGAATGGCGATGTCGTCTGCGTAAGTGAAAGTCGTGTTGTGAGGGTGAATTGGTATGTCGGCAGAGTAAAGTATGAAGAGTAGAGGTCCGAGAATACTACCCTGAGGAACACCAGCCTCTGCAGGGTACATAGAGGAAGATGCGGTTCCCTGGTTGACAGAAAAATATCTAATGGGATAAGTAAGACAATAGAATTAAGTAGTAGGTGTGAGGAAGACAGTTTTTGAGTTTCCACAATAAGCCCGAAGCCAAAGTTAAAATTAACAATAAAGTCTCTTTGATTGCTAAATAAAAATACTAAAAAAAAAAAAAAAAAATTCATTAAATCATTTATGTTTACTGTTAAAAAAAACCTCAAGAAATAAAAATGAAAATATTATTTGGAAGAATGAAATTTTATAAAAAATATATATCAGTAAAATGGATGGATGTTGGATGGTAAAATGGATAAATATATTTACAATGTTTACACATTACAATAAAACACAGCCTTATGTGTAGAATGAATTTGTAAAAATGTTACAATTTAGTGTTTCCAGATCGCAGTTAAGTGTGAATTAGACGGATAAAATTTATTTTATGTTTTATAACTTTAATAATCTGACTATTTCTAAAAAAAACTAGTTCTAAATTAAAACTTTCAAATTTAGAAAATGTTTCCTATTTTAGCGGAATTCAAAAAACAAATACTAAAACTAAAAATATTTGGTGAGATCGCTAACGCCATAGCGCTCTGTTAGGGTTCACAATGACTCTACACGCCTGAAGCTATAACATTCTATCCTCTACTATCCTACTGATTGATCGAATTCAAGTAACGCGGTTCCATGACAGAGTGGAAAAAGCAAAACAAGAATTCATATATTAACCAGCTAGAACATATACTAACAATTCAACTGACAGAATTTATTCATAGTTAGGAATGTACATTCCAGGGGGGGTTCACGTGCAAATGGACCAGACGCCACAGATAACAATGGTTTAATAATAAAAGTCATAAAGAAAAAAAAAAAAAAAAATCATATCACAATGTAACTCCTATATTCTGTAGCCAATATTTCCAGTCCGCACTCAAGAGAATTTTCCCTAGATCAATTATAGTAATGACAAAAAAAAAAAAAATATTGAAGTTAACAGAAAAATTTGTTAAAACATGCAGAGCATTTCTACAAATGATTCATCAACAAAAGCATACAAAAATGAAAGAAAGGAATAAGTTGTTGCAATGCAAAAAATATATAAATATTTTTGTACAAAAAAAAATAAAAAAATGATATAGATTGTATGAAAATATAAACTAAATAGAACAGATATATAATTGTCATGCGAACGCATATGGCGAACAAGGTTGAAAAGAAATAACAGATTGGGAACTGAGTTTAAAAAAAGAGCACCTGTCGCTTGTTCCAAGAAATGTGATGCACAATTAAAAAATGTACATGGACGTGAAGAAACAAACAAAAACAAAACAAAAAAATTGAAGAATTGATATTTCAAATATTTGTAGAAATTATTGAGAGACTTTTATAGAAAAGTATTATGCACTATTCTACAATTAACGATATTAAATCATGCTTATTGTACTGTATGTTTGAGGCACTGTACATAGAATATGATGAGCTTCAACTAGAAAACGTACAAGGATTAAAAGAGGAAGTGTAGAAGGCAGGTGTTGTTTACTATGTTTACTCAAATATGTATATATATAGAGAGAGAGAGAATGAGATAATATTCGTTATTATAAGGGAGCACATAATATGGGTATATAACGGTTGCATTAAAAGTACATTAGAATGTTCTTTATTAAACAAATTGAGGTATAATAAATAAACTATATAAAATTGTTTAATTATTTCGTGACCTCATAAAAAAAAAAAATTTGATTGAAACACTCACACAACTTTCTCTAACACCAATTACTACAATTTACTAAACAAATTGTCTATACAAATGTTTATAACCTTTAGTTTGGCTGGGCACAAAATTAAAGAGTGTACGGTTATACCCGTATGCCTGAGCGCCTTATGTCAAATCCTCAAAATCAAATACCTCAAAAAAAAAAAAAACGGGTTCTAATAAAAGTGAGAAACACGTTTATATCTGTGCAGCGAGCATTCTAAGTTCTAAATCAAAATCGTTGTAGCTATTTTCGAGAAAATCCCCCTCCCCCCCCAAAAAAAATCCAAAACCTATACTGTCAAGTTGTTGCGGTTGGGTCCGCAGAGCTGGAAAAATATCAGATATAATAAAATTGTATATAAACTAAATTTACTTTGTGCAACTTTTATCACACGGTTTTTAGCAAAACATTCTGATGATTGGGCGAACGCCCGCCCGAAACCGGTTCGGATGACCACAAAAAAAAAAAAAAGAAGCAGAATATCAAGGAAAATATCTCTAATCCTATTCTGTAAAAATCCCCATTTCCGATTTATCGATTTTCTTCAAATACGGATATTCTAGGAGAATGCTTCTAAAATACAGGGAGTCCCAAGGTATATGGATAACGACTTTTTATCGGAAACTAAGATAGCTAGAAAAAAAAAAAACTAAAAAATACGTGTCCCCCTTAGTTTTTTTGTTAGAAATCCAAATTTAATTTGCAAATTTGTTTTGGTGCTTCCACAAGCGAGATACAGGCATCAACTTCATTTTTTCAAATGGGGAGGTGTGGTTTTTATTTAAGAAATAGATTCCTCTATTTTTTTTGTAAGAAAAATTTATTTGAACGGTTTTTTTCTCTGTGAGCGATATTTTACAAGTTATGAATGAAAACATGATTCCTATAAGAAATTTCAAAGATGATATTATAACGTTTTTTTTTTATTGAATAAGTAGAAAAGTACTATTTTATTATAAATTTTACTCCTCATTAATTATAGATCTTGCTCGAACTGGTCTCCACCACTGGAGATGGCAGGAAAGAGCATGTCTATACATCTCTAATGGTGGAGGCCAGTTCGAGCAAGATCTGTAATTAATGAGGAGTAAAATTTATAATAAAATAGTAGTTTTCTACTTATTCAATAAAAAAAAAAACGGTATAATATCATTTTCTAATTTCTTATAAGAATCATGTTTTCATTCATAACTTGTAAAATGTCGCTCACAGAGAAAAAAAACCGTTCAAATAAATTTTTCTTACAAAAAAATAGAGTAATCTATTTCTTAAATAAAAACCATACCTCCCCATTAAAAAAAAATGAAGTTGGTGCCTGTATCTCGCATCTGAAAGCACCAAAACAAATTTGCGAATTAAATTTGGATTTCTAACCAAAAAACTACGAAGGCCACGTATTTTTTAGTTTTTTTTTTCTAGCTATCTTAGTTTCCGATAAAAAGTCGTTATCCATATAACTTGGTGGATACCCTGTATATTAATATTATATAGGTGGTGAAAGCATAAATATTATAACTGAAGTGGTTCTTTAGAGGAAAGCATAATAACGCATTTGTTACCCAGAATCACCCCCCCCCCCTCAAAGAAATATATATAAATATATCTTACCAAGGAGTAAGAGAAACTAAAATAAATTATTAATATTAGAGTGTAACAAGGTTTTTATATTTACTTTCTCTTACCGCTTGCTGTAAATAGGAAGTATTACGATCGTGTCAAAATTATGTTGAAATTAAGTTTTGAAAAGAATTGGTCTTTACGAATGCGTGTTTGTGTGTGGCCATCTTTAATTAAAAACGATAAATTGGTGGCCACTGAGAAACTTGGTGTTTCGTTTATATCCAATTATATAATAGAAATGATCACAAATTGAAGTACAGAAGAAAGCTCTAATAACGTTGAAACAATCTCCTACAAAATTTGAAATTTAAATAGTTTAATATTCCAAGTTTAAAGCACAACTTTATAGTCGAGAAAATTCCACCCCCAAAACTAAAAAATCTATTCCATAAAGTCGCACTTTTGATTAACCTATTTTCTTCTTTTTTTTTTAATTTGAAATTCTAACTATGCTTCTAATATAATTAAGTTTTATATACATAGATCGTCAGAACATTATATAAACTGTATTGATGTGGTACTTTTGAGGTGAAAGCTTAACATTACTATTCCTCTAGAACTCCTTCGTGAAAATATTTCAAATCAAAGTGATACGTATTTCTACTGTGTGTAGATATTATGATGGATGCAAGAAACATAAAAAATATATTTAATTTGAAAAAAAATAAAAAATATCAAGCTATATGTGACAATTCCCTTGCAAAAGGGTACAGTTATTGGAAAAGTTCATGAACCTTGATAGCATTGTTCTCACAGGGGAGGAATTGAACGAACAATTAGAAGACATTCCATCAAGACAGTTTTGTTGCAGACACCAAGGAGAACACATCAGAACTGTGCCAGTATTAAGTTATAACATAAGAGAATTTATTCCAACTAAATTCAGTAAATTAATTAATTTTGCCGTGTTATTGAAAAGCATTTATATATCTTTAAAGAATATATTTAATTTAACCTACCAGTGTTTTCTTAATTATTCTTATTACTTCTCTCTTGAACATATATACTTACAAGCCCTTTCACAAAACCGCTCGTGCTACTATAAACATACAATACAACAACACCAAAAACATTACAATATTATATGATGTAGTTTTATTTTATTATATGTTATGTGTCTAGATATCGTTCGGCAGATAGTTTATGAAGTTTAAAGAAAATTGCAAAAATTGGAAACCCATTAAGTAAAGTCGCAATTCCAGTTGATGGATTTTGCCGCCACCGAAACCTTCGTGCCAAAATTTTGTTGGTGATATCTAAACGGAATACCAAGTTTGGGCTTAATACTATTATTCATTTTTGCGATATTTTGTTCACACACGAACACACAGACTGACACATACAGAGAGAGCGAGTGTGTGTGTGTGTGTGAGAGAGAGGATGAGAGGAGTGAGAGATCATTCTGCAAAAACTTTTTTATACTCCAGGGGACCGACCTCAAAACATGTATTTCCGGTGATAACTACTAGAATGCGATAGATACGATTTATATATCTGTTTTCCTCCTATGCGGGAGGTTTCTATTTTTTAAATAAATAAACAAATAAATAAGCATTTTATTAAATATTAGTTAATACAGGTTAATAATATAATATAGATATCGAAGGATTACACAAATATAACTAATATTCAACTCAGCCTTGGATTGTGGCCACCCTCAGGGCGATTGAGTTGTATTTAATTAAAAAATAAAATATTAATTCTTTTTCATCAAGGAAAAATAAAAAGTAAAAAAAAAAAATTAAATAAATCAAATTAAATGTAAACAAAAACAACAAATATTATTCCATTTAATAGTGTCCTATTCTTTTGGCAACCAGGGTTCAATATAAAGATCAGACAATCTCTTCCACTCAGACCGATCTAGAGTCACTCTTTTCCAAGTCTTACCTCCGCATACCTTCTTCTTTTTCTTGGTCCCACCTGGTTGTTGGTCGACCTCTTTTCCTTCTCATTTTCATTAGTCTCCAGTCTAACACTTTTTTGGTCCACCACTGATTCGCACTTCTTACTAAAGTACTAAGTGGCCGGTCCATTTCAATTTCTTCTTTGCAATTACCCTTCCTATATCTTCTATGCCTGTTCTCTCCCTTATCCATGTATTACTTTTTTATCTTTTATGCTTATACTTAACATACTTCTACCTCACCAAAGAGTTTCATCTCTATGTTCGACCTAAAATGTTCTCTATATTTATTATAGGCTCTCAATATGATTTATATATATATATATGTTTTCCTTCTATTAGGGGAGGAGGGCTTTCTATTTTTCGCTAAGATTTATTTCTTATACTGAAATTTTTTAGTATTAAGACAATTCTGTGATTAAATATCATTTTAAGCGAATTCTTTCAATGTGGTGTTTGCTAGCGAGTGAGTTTTTGAATTTACAACTTGTTATTTATTTATTATACAGTTCATTATATGTGAAGTACCAAAAAGTTTCTACATATCTTGACATTTATTTGTTATATAATTTTCCTTTTTTTTTTAATCCTATAACTAAGTAGAAGCTGCATATAAGACTTCAAAATTGTTACAAATTTTGGAAGGTTTCTTACTTAGTGCATAAAACAGTATTTATGAATTTGTCTTTTCAAAACTAGAAAAAAAAAAAAAATGGGTTGTCTAAGACATTTTATGTTGCTTTTATAATAATAACTCCTTTCGAAAGATAGGTAATCTGAATTGAACCACAAGATTCGATTTTCATTTAGTCACGCAACCCAAAAAACAACCTACTACCGTGACTTTAGTTGTTATTTTTTTAATAATTGTTAGTAAAAGTTTTTTAATTCTCGTGAGAAACGTATATTGTGATGGTTTATAGATTAATTATGGTTTTCCTTATTAATTATTTAATAAATGGACACGGTGATTATTGAATTATGCTGTGAATGAATCGATAGTAATTATTATTTCGTTGTAATGTCTTGATTAAGCATTTGATTTTATTTTGTTTACCATTTTTTTTTTTCTTGCAGGAAGTATTGCGATCATGTCGATTTGATTAAAACAAATATTAATGATATTTTATCAAAACGTTTCTGCTGAATAAAATAAAACTTTTGGGGAAAGTGAATGTCAGTTACCGGTGAGTAACGAGTATTGAACTTAGAGCAAGATTCAAAGTTTAAATATCTGGAAGCATACTTAAATGAAGATGGAACATTCGAAGAAGAAATAAGAGAGAGTGAGAGAGAGCGAGAGAGAGAATGGATGGAAAAAGGATTACTAGCCAAAAGAAAAGTTACAACCAAAAAAAATGACGTAAGCCGTACCAGAATTTGTTTTTTCTTTTTCAGGAAATAGAGATTTATGGTTTTGAAAGAGCTGGCAATTTTTGTTTACTTTAAATTGACATTTCAAAATAATCTACTATTTCTGCTATCTATAAATATTGAAGCGTAACTACATATATTTTTGGTTGAGGTTTGAGAATGAATGTATTTATTGGAATGCAAATATTTATTGGAATGAAAGTTTTTATGGATGTATTTTTATTAATATATGTCGGTTAACTATGTTAGTTGTTAAGTTAAAAATGTGAATAGTGTAGGATACGGAGGTAGCATGAAGAATGTTAATGAGGCTGAAATTTGATAGTCTAATAATTGTGCTTATATTGGATATTTGTAAATTTGGTTCATGCTATAGATAAGAAAGAAAACAAACAATGGTTCTGGCCTAAAGCTAAAGCTAAGAAAAACAAATTATAAAAAAATTCAAGATTGAAGTAAACGTGCAATTAGTAAAATATATAATGGGGGGGGGGGGACACATTTTATTTTCCAATTAATATTCATTATGTAACAGTTAACAATTTTAAGTTACAAAAATTTATTATTTGATTTATCGTTGAAAAAAAAAAAAAAATTACATAAATCTAAACTTATATCCTCCATATTAGATTAAAGAGGGGAGCAAGAAACTGAAGGAAAATTTAAAACTTATTGATTTTCCTATGACCCATCGAATGAGAGTACCGCCCTCTCGCAATGCCTAACCACCCTAAAATATCTCAACTAACTTGTTTGGTCAGCTAAATACAACTTGTATCATGCTTGGATTTATATTTATTGAAATGTTTTTCTAAATTATAGTATTTATTCCATTTAGTAATTGGTCCATTCGTTTAAAGATAAAAAAAAAAAAAATTTATATACTTTTTTTTTTAGATTCAAAGAAGCAAATAAATAAATATATTTGTTTCTAGAAATATGGGACAGTATCTTTTGCTGTAACTTTTGTTTGTTTTTTTTACAGAATAAAGAGAAGCCCGATTATAGTTACTATGGTTACCTACCATTACATACTAAATGTTCAAACACAAAACAAATACGCCAGGTTTTGTAGGTCGCAGTGTTCTTAGTTTAGCCCATCTCTTTGTTATTGTTCCTAACTACGTCATTTTGTACTGTAAAATAAAAATGTCGTACTTTATAGAAATCGTATTTTTTTTCTTAATTGTGTTTTATTAAAGCAATAACAGTAACTGCCCAAGTTATGGACTAAACTTCGGAAAGCTTCAGACCAAATTTTTACTTGAAAGTAATTTACGTATTTATAATAAGAAATCAAAGGAGTTCCTCAGCACACAAGGTGTAAGACAGGGATGCAACATGAGTCCTCTATTATTCATCATAATACTGGATAGCACATCAAAAAGTTGTGCAAAAAATGGTGCAGCTGCTGGAATCTGAGTAGAATAGGATTTAATATTCTGACATTTGCAAACTATACCCTCGTCATAGCCGATAGTGGTTAAAAAAAAAGAGGATAGTTTTGTTTATGCATAGTTAGTATATTAGAAACTTTAAAGAAAATCGTTTAGACAGTTTCCAAGAAAAACTAACAATGCTAACAAAGCTCTGTATTGTCATTAAATTACTTTGTTAGGTCAATGGAATGCTGAAAAAAGTTTAATGTCATTCCCTAAGATCAATATTCCCGAAAGAAGTTTTATTTGATTTGCAAGGGAAGAATAGTGGTCTCACACGCGGAGGACCCGGGTTCGAGTCCAGCTCTGCTACCCTCAGATTTTTTCTTCTTAGAAGCCTCTACCGGTGATGGACAGTGTTGTCTGCAACGAGAGAACACTGTCCGGAGGCCGGCACTGCACTGAAAAGGCTCCGGCCGCCAATGACCATAGATGTTGACGCGCCTTATATTTAAAAAAGAAGAAGAAGAAAAAAAAATTGATTTGCATTTATCATATAGGTACATATATCCGTTTATATAATTGATTTGGTGTAACCTATATGTGAGAGAATTGTATGAAAAGTTACAAAAAAATTATAATTAATAATAAAGAAAATCCATTAAATCGGTTTCAAAAAAAAACTATAAAATTATCAGTTTCGAAAAACTGATAAAAAAAAAAAAAATCAAAGAATTTGAATTTCTAGCTGACGAAATTTTAACGAAACCTATCGTGTACGATCTTCCTCATGGTGTCTAAAAGAAAACAAGTTTGAACTTTCTATAATTTTTTTTTATCTTTGTTTTTAAGCTATTTTGTTTACAAACAGACACAAACCACATGCGCTAAAAGAGCAACTTGCTTCAAATAAATGGATATCGAATAATAAATAGCTCATTCGTAAGAATAACGATAGTTTTAGTAATCATGAGTTGGCATTACTGTCATGTGTTTCATACAGCTACTTGAATGCTCAGTAGGTAATCATAATCTCTCTTATTTATACAATGATAGTAGGTCCTGTAGAAAATCTGCAATTTTTTAGTGAAATAATCTCTGTTTCCTGAGGGGTAGTAAAAACCATTGTGAATTTACTCCTGAATACATTGCAATATGGTAGAAGTTGTATGATGTGAAACCTTATACAAACGATTTGGATGAATTCAAAAGTATGCCTGATTTGCTACCTGAGGGACAGACCAATCGAAGTTTTTACAATACCATTCGCTTGAATCTTTCACAAAAAGCGACATGTTAAGGTAGACGATAGACGTACTCTCTTACTCCAGGTCAAAGCTCGCAATCAGTGCTCCAATAAACAGCGCAATCAATGCTTGGAATTACTACAATATATTTGTCAAATTGTAACAATTGTTGGCCGTTAGAATTGATGAGAAGTATCTGTTGGTTGGCTGATCGGCCGAAGGGTATCATAAGAAAACACCAAAAATTTTTTTCTTTCAAGTGTTTTTTATTAGTAACCCGACGTTTCGACAAACATTGTTTGTCTTCTCCTTCAGGGGCTATCTTAGATTGAAAAAATTGTAAGTTCTATCATTACATGTTCAATTACTACTGTAATTGTAGTAGTAATTGAACATGTGATGATAGAACATATACATTTTTCAATCTAAGATAGCCCCTGAAGAAGACAAACAATGTTTGTCGAAACGTCGGGTTACTAATAAAAAAACACTTGAAAGAAAAAATTTTTTGGTGTTTTCTTATGATACCCTTCGGCCGATCAGCCAACCAACAGATACTTCTCTACAATATATTTGCCTTAACGCTCGGATCTTGCTCCTTCATATTTTTTTACCCTTCAAGGATTCAAATTTCCTAACAATGAGAGAGTGTAAACAAACTTGCAAAAATAGGCGACACTTTAAGTTACAAGAATTTTTTACTGCCGGTACAAAACAACTAGACTGGAAAGATGGAAAAAATGTATATATATAGAGTGGCGAAAAATAGGTAAATTGTGAGAGTATTGTAAAAACTATATCATATTATCTGTTACTTAATAAATGACCCCCCCTTATCTCTAAACAATCAAATCTATAACTTCGCAATAAAAGAAATAAGTTATCGAAAATTAAGAACCTATAACAAAAAACATTTCTTAGAACTCATTTTCCAATTTAAAGTGCCTTTAAGCAGGTGAATTAAAGCTTATTTCTGGATATTCTCTAAATTTCGTTTAAAAAAAAAAAAAAATTAATTGCAGATAAAATTTATATGCTGCAAATCCAAAAATCGCTTTGCTTTGGCACATGTACTCATATAAATGTGAGACATCATCTTCCTAGTAATTATCTTCAATAACCAGTAACTTTCTTACCATAATATCCGTACCAGCGCGACTTAATGACAAAATGAGAGGGTCAGCCTTGCCTATCAGACCCCCCCCCCCAATTTTTTCAACTTATAAGCATAAAAAAAATTTGTCTGTTTTGTTGTTAATCTGTATCATTGGAATTACTACTATTCCATAATATTTTTGTTTGTTATTTTTGTTCAGAATCGAGGATTTTTGAACAGTGGTTTTTGTATTTGAAGGTGTCGTCAAGTTTTGAGACTCATACATAATATTGCTTAATTTATATTTGTTGGGAAAATATGAATTAGGTAGTTAAGTATTATAAGCCCGCCTCAAAAAATAGGCAATTTCCTTTCTATTATTTTTCTAGTATATTGTTATCAGCTAAATATATATATATATGATTAAGAACTTATAGAATAATTAGCGGTCTTCTAAGTGCAGATAATCGTTGTTTTCATCACGTAAAATCCCATAACGAACCCAGATTTGCTTTTCTAATAGAGGACGTCTGTTTCCTGCAAGATCCTAATTTTAGTTTTTGTTTTTTTTTTTTTTTTGCTAATCCTAATTACACTGCTACAGAATATTATTATTCACTCTATCTCTACAATATTATGGACAGTTTTTTTTTTTATTAAATAAGCGCTCTATACGTAAACATAAAAATGTGTGTGATTGTAAACACGTAAGTTTGTATAATTCTACAATATAATTTTAAACTGCATGTTCCCACCAAAATATAACCATTAAATTAATTATGTTGCAAAAATTCAGAGCTGAAATTAAATGTGAATTATGAAAAAATAGAAAATGGTCTCAATAAGTTTCTAAACTTTTTTAGAACTTCATGAAAAAAAAGAAAAAAATTCGTGTGAATCACACACACACACACACACACACACACAACTTTCTCTTACTTCTGATAATTTTCCTTTTTATTGTTTTTCTGATATATTGTTATCCGCTTATAATACGATAACATTCTTATTTTCGTGACAGCCGGCTTCTTTTTGTTCTTACACTAAATTTGTTCTGTGCAAGTCTATGTTATCATACTGTTTTGACAAAACCTGATGATGGGCGCACAGCCAAAACCGGTCGATGACCACAAACAGAGAAGCAGGTTGTGGCTGAAGTAGGCACAGAGAAATTTGAGGCCGTTTTTTTTTTAACATTAATAAATCCATACTTTTTTGAGGCACTGTGTACATCAGAATTTATTTCTTCTAAACTATCTATTCTATTGTATTTTTTTTTTTATAAAATTGCATGTTCCCCTACCACAAATCAATGAAATAAAAAGAAGCCAAATTTTGGGCTTTTTAGGTAAATTTTGGTTGTCGACAGTATAACTGTCATTTCCGAAGTAGAGACGGGGAAATTTGTTTCTTCTTTCTTGACCTAAAAAATCTATTTTACAAACCTTTCAAACTTTCATCGACTACTAACGGATGGGCTGTGGAAAAAGTACTAATTTTCAGGAGAATTCATTTGTAATAGCAATCAAGTTCCAGAAGTGG
Organism: Triatoma infestans; assembly: GCA_011037195.1. Classification (NCBI taxonomy): domain Eukaryota; kingdom Metazoa; phylum Arthropoda; class Insecta; order Hemiptera; family Reduviidae; genus Triatoma; species Triatoma infestans. The sequence continues at coordinate 133,117 of JAAEAF010001257.1, read as the reverse complement.
GAGTTAGTTGTGCAGAAAAGAGCTCCGGTTAGCGATAATTAATTCTATAAAACTTGAACAACCAATTTTTTTTATTTTTCCCCAACAAGTAAGTCCCGATAATTATATAATTTTTTTTCAATTTTAGTACACCCACTACAAATTTTAGTTTACCAATAAAAATTTAAAAAAAAAAAAATTAATAAATCACTAAGAATTATTAAAAATAAATTTATAAATATCAATCCTAAGCCGTTCTCGAACAGGAATTAGGTGGAAAAATTTCTTCTTAGAACAAATCTTCTTTTCAGATTCTACTATGCAGAAGGCTGTGGGCATGTCTACCTGCGAGGCTGCTCGAATGTTACGTTTTCTGTACGTTCGTACCTTAATTCTTCTTTTATCATTTCTGTTTGTTTAAATGAGTATAGGATCTCTTCGAGATAGTTCGAAATCACTTTTCAGTTTCCGTATAGTTACTAATCCTTTATAGCTATAAGCATAGTATCCCTTAGCAGCTCATCTATTATAGGACACCACTCATATAAATAATGTTATTCTTTGAGTATGTTCCCCTTCAAGCTGGAAGTGCCTATACAAATCGGGTCTGTTCAAAAAATGATTCAAACATCAAAGAATGAAGTTAAAGACAGAAAATACTATGGAGTGAACCTTCGCCTTTTTTATTCCTACAATTATATATTATATATTTTTATTTCGCAAATATAGAATCTATATAAAAGAATCAAAAAAAATTATTACTTTAATATTAATTAGAGTATAAAAAGTTTAATAGCACTTTAGTGTTTATATATTAAACGCAACATTTTTAACAGACCATTTACAATTTTAAAGTAGAAGCATTTAAACCCAAGACTTAGATTGTAAATCGTTGCATATTGCCTTATTATAATACTCAGTCATAACTTTCTATCCTCTAATTATGAATATATAATCATATAACTACATATTTAAAAACTTCATCACTTCAAAAGTGCAACTATTATCAACAGTGAAAAAAGTTGTGTTGATTAAAATTATTTCTTTCTTATTGGATGATGATATCCTATTCTAGAGTTAAACGATTAAAGACCACCCACTGACGTCACTCATCGAATGTTGGGAAGATGAAGTGTATTCACTAATAGGCATTTGTTTTGTTCCGAAAATAAATTTGTTTTTGTTTTTGTTTATTTTTTTTTTGAAGATATAATATACTAATAAATAATTTCACGTATTATACACACAGACTAGATAATTTATAATTAACTGTGTCTAATGTGAAACAATCACACATAACTCTCTCTTATTGTATTTATTTTTTTTTTTTTTGGAGGCGCGTCAACATCTATGGTCATTAGCGCTCCTCAAATATGTACGTCAGTCCGAATGTCAATACAATGACAGGGAGAACCATGGAAATGGAAGGATATAGCTTCGAAAGAGTGAAATCTTTTACTTATCTCAGAGCAGAAATTAATCAAGAAAATAAAATATCAGCCGAGATTGACAATAGAATTATAGCCGGTAACCGTGCATATTATGCCAACCTTAAACTCTTCCGTTCCTCCTTATTGTCACGAAAAACAAAACTAAATCTTTACAAAACTCTAGTGAGACCAGTCGTGACGTACACCTCAGAAACATGGACACTAGGCAGTGTCACTGTTAAAATGTTAAGAATATTTGAAAGAAACGTGCTGAGGAAAATCTACGGACCCATTTGTGATGAGGGCGAATGGCGAATACGGAAGAACGCTGAGCTCTATGAGCTGTACGGTGAATGCGATATAGTCGCTTTTATAAAGGCGAGGCGCATAGAATGGTTGGGCCATGTATTGAGGATGACAGACGACAGAACCCCAAAGAAACTGATGTTAACCGCCATGCAAGGCACAAGAGGTAGAGGGCGCCCGAGAAGGAGATGGCTGCGCTAGGTGGAAGAGGATCTGCAGGCGCTGCGAGTGATGAATTGGAAGCGGAAGGCATTGAGCAGAGAGCAGTAATCTGATGTCGTGAGGAAAGCCAAGGCCCACCCTGGGCTGTAGCGCTGTCCAGTAAGTAAGTAAGTAAGTATTTTTTTTTTTTTGATGCGCGTCAACATCTATGGTCATTAGCGCTTCTCAAATTTTCCATTAGAAACATTTCCTCTAGAACCTGGGGACGGCGTTCACCACAATCATAACATACTCAGCATCCAAATCGGGGATTTAGTTTCCAAAGCCGTTCGGAGCATGGTAACCAGGGGTTGCTCCCGTTCTGTCTTCCCCACTTAACCTTCGTACTTGCCGAAGGGGGGAGAGTCAAGGGAGATATGCGCCATCCCATGTAATATTATTATATTATTATTGTCATCATAATTTTTTTCTTTTTAGATAATTTTACTAAAGTTTAAGTATTCTTCAATGATATAAATGTAGACCATACTTGTTGATATTTAGGAACTAGTGAGTATATTGTAGGCCTATCAGAGTGCGCCTTCCAACAAAATATTCAACAAAACTAGAGAAAGTGCAGCTCTCCCCAGAACCCTTAAAAAATTACATTTTTCCAGAAAAATGCCTGCTTTGGATTGGAATTAGTATGGCACTTTTAATATTTATTGGAGTCCATTTTCGGAAGAGAAATACGCGATAAAACTATAAAATATCCTTCAATAAACACTTCTAGTTTACCTCATTTTTTTAACAGAATCTTTCATGTCGAGTCCAATGTTATTTTTTTTTTTTTTTATCAAGACACACTATAGGGCGTACCTGAGCTCGCGCTCATCCCAGCCCGCAAACTATTCATCTATCGCAATCGACTTTACTATAAACAGAACTGTTTCTATATATACATAATCACTAAATAAACGAGGGAAGGGCACTCAAAAGTGCACATAAGCGAACATAACAACTAACGCATCCTAGACTAACTACAATATAACTACCACACATACAAACCTCACACAGTCAATAAATACAGTCATACCTACACATCCATACAAGACTAACCTAAGGAACCTCTCAGTACTCGATATTCCTGAGAGGTCATCTAAAATTCTACAGCTACCCGAATCTAACGCACACAGACTACAGACAAGCAATAAATTACTATCACACAAAACATTTACTCCGCCTACCCAAGGGAAAGACCCCAGGACATACGCCGCGACAGAGCAGATTCCGCAAACATTTTGAAGGCATTATATGCCGTCTCATTTTCAAGAAGCAAGGACAGAGTGTCATTGTTAAGGTTAACATGAAAACCAATTCCTCGCCACAATTTTGTGCGGAGATCTTCATAAGCTCACAGTCTAAGACTATGTGTTCAGCGGTCTCCTCTTCGCCACAGCGACATCGACCCTCACTTACTAGCCCCATTCTAAACCACTTGTCATTTATCTGCCCATGCCCGGTTACAAGTCTGGAGACAGCATATGAAAAATCCGTTGGGACTATTCTATGACCAGCCGTCGCGTCCGGAAGATACCTATAAGTTGTCCTTCCCTTCGCAGAACTCGCCCAGCGGGCTTTCCATATGTCCAAAAGATCCTGTTTTATTTTTGCTATCCTACTATTTCTCAGCCAAATCATGTAATCATTGCTCCAATGTTATTTTCAATTGTTGTGGTGGTTGGTTCCGCAGAGCTGCAAAGCATCAGAGACATTTTCCGTGATAGCCTGTTTCATTTTGTGGTCATCGCCGGTTTTTGGTGTCCGCACATCTTCAGGATGCATTTGTCAGACAATGTGATAACACAGAGCAAATTCAGTTTACACACTCGAGTGTGAAGTATAAATTTACACACTGGAGTGTGTAATCTGAATTTGCAGTGTGCAAATCTGTGTTATCACACTGTCTGAAAGATGGGCGATGAAATGAAGAAACTGGTCGGTGAACGCAAAATGAAGCAGGCTATCACGGAAAATGTCTCCGATTATTATCAATTCTATGTTTCGTGCTATTGTCTTTACTGAGATATTAATACAAACATGCACACATGAACACAAAGAGAATGAAGACACTTCGCACATTTTCTTTTTTGTTATGAGGGACCGCAGCAAACTTTGTAATTCTGGTGAAAACTCAATTTTGAGAATTAGTCGATTACACGATCGTAAACACTTCCTGTTAGAGAAGTAAGAGAAAGTAATAAATACCATCAACTTCTGTAAGGTAAATTTCCATTCATATTTCAATTTTTCAATGTATATTTTGTTTTTTTTTCTTTGAGGGGGCCCGGATATACTGCGACCTTTTTACGATCTATTGTGCTATGCCCCCTGGGTGCTGCAGGCTGCCCACAGCACCTAAACAATTTGGTTAGTAATGTTTGAACTAGTAATACTGTTTTTTTTTTTTTTAACTTTTTAAATGAATAAAAATTTGAACACAACTTGGCGGGGGGGGGGGCAACTTATACATTTTAAAGTTCAATAGATGATACACACAAAATTCTTTGAAATTCTTAATTTAATATTATAATCACATAAACAGGAAGTTATAGGTAGTTTTTGCATACGGACATTACAAGGACATATAAACAAGAATTACTACGTATTACCGTAATATAAGATATGACTCACCAATTACAAAATCAGCTATAAACAAACAAGGAGTGGGAGTTTAGTTTTCTTTAAAGTATCAACAAATATAATTTTAAAACTAAATTCAACGAATTGAATTTATTTCATACTACGTATTGAGTGTGTGACGTAACACTTAAAATTAGTATGCATATATAAAACAAAAACAAATATATTTATATAGTTTAAAAAAAATAAAAAAGTGTTGTAGTAAATGAATAAAAAGAAGGGCGGATCCATAGTTGCGGTCCAGTGCCGTGAGGTGGCATGCCAGTTGCTAGTATATATCCCCCACTACTGCTTCTATCGCGAAATGTGCACACCGCCTTGCTTGCAACGTCGCCATTTTGTTTTTTTAAACACCACACACGTTTATAATATTCTTCTCTTTTTTTTGTTTATTTTAAACATGTTTAACATCCTTTTTTACTAATATATATAACCAGGTTTTTGAAACACAGAGAACAGGGTTATTACAATATAGTAAAGATGCATGATGGCCGCAATTGTAAAACTAAAAAGGCGGTAATATGCAACCTGCTAGTTGAGGGTAACAATACTAAACTGCATTTGACTATGTTCCCCTATGTTACGCCCTTATTAGTTTTTACATGGCAACGTAAAACAGTGATGGATCTAACTATGTTTTCTCATTGGATAGAGGTTTACATTTAAATTAATTTACGACTTACAAGTTTACGATTTTTTTTTTGGATTTTTATTACAATTTGTATTTTTTTAGCAATCGATAATTTGTTTAAATTTTCGATTATTCGTAAAATGATTAACGATTTAAGATAAACATAAATTTTATAGTAATTCTATTGTTTTTTGTTATCTCTAAAACCACTTCAAAATCTACTTTTAATTTAATGATTATACACAACTGAACATGAGTAATTTTTTATTCCACTTAGACGAACTAATTAAAAAAAATAATGGAATTCTATTTTTATTACGAGACTGAAGATTTCTTGATACACATACTTTGTATTCAGCACTTTTGTCATATAGATCGATAGTCTCTACATAGATCGATATAAAATGTATCTAAAGCTATACAGAGGCCACCTAGGTAAGCTTGATCGTATGTATTCGGAAAAAAAGCTGTTAAGAAAAAAAAACATTGAATTTTCAGGAAATACAATTTCCAATGCAATTTTTTTCGACAATCAAAGACAGCATTTTATTTATATATTATGCAGGTAAATGTAGTATTTGTATATTTTCTTAAATGTAAACAAACTTAAAATCAAATTTAAATTCTCTTTTATATCTAAATCATATGATTTTTTTTTTTTTTATGAATAATATATTTTTGTCTCTACCATTTTGTTAATATCTATTTTTGTCAAAGGATTTTTTACTGATGATAACTTCACGCAAGTCAATCTGATTGTGCTTTTTCAAAGATTTCAACCAATTATCTACGTATATTACACTATCATTGACCCTGTAACAGAACAAACTGATTGGTTTGAAATCTATCAGCTGAGGCAAATATAATATCCAGCCAGGTTTATTGGCAATAATTAGAACCAAAGTCTCCTAAACATTAACAGATCTGACTTATAATAAATGAAAATTTAAATTATAATGATTAATTTAATTATTCATAAAACAGAAATTATTTATGAAATAAATATTTCATAATAATTTGTAGGAAAAGTGTTGATATTGCCGTTTATGTGATCCGAATTTTGCATGTTTACGTGCGAATTTATTTAATATTTCTTACATTTTCAAAGGCTGAAGCATATTATTAATCTCGTGCATTGTTGACATGTCATATTAGCAGGTATACAATTAGCACAATCTTGAAACCATCAATGAAAGAAAACAATTCCGTTAATCTATCAAAAAATCACCGCTTCATGGAATTACATATTGATTAAACAATGATTCTGGAGGAAACAGCTGATATTGTTGAGAACCTATTGTTAAGAAACTGGCAAAGCCTTGGGACAAGATAATGGGGATTTTGGGATCCCCAAGAAGTTAATTAATTTGACAATAATGACTAGCAACCTCAAAATGCTTAAGTAGATCATTTCTACAAGTACCAAAAGATTGATCTAGAGATTTTCCAGTAGCTAAGGGAACCTGCTGTCACCCTAAATTGTTTTATTGTTATAATGGAGGTACTAGGAAGGAAAATAAGACCGCCAATCCTGTTTGTAATATCTATACCTGATTATGGCACCCACATCCTGGCCTAGGAGGACGATGTTGTTCTAATTTGGCGTAATATTGGCGCGCTGAAAGATTTCACAACCGCAACGAATAGATAGATTATAGCTTTATTTAAACAACAAAATAATGTACAACATATTCAAAAATTAACTTATTCTTTTTCTTGTTTTTCTAATAAAAACAAATTTGAACTTAAAAAAGCTAATTTTGGCATGGTCATACCGTCTGCCAGGAGTTCATTTGACTTTTATTTTATCATTTGCCTATTTATTTATTCTTTTTTTTCCAGAGTTCGTGACCTGCAAGTTTTTGTTTAACTACATTTTCTAACTGTACCTATATTTTTTGTATTTATTTATTTATTTATTTATTTATTTGTTTGGGTGGGGGGAGTGGTTTACGCTTAGTAATTAAATTCTTTTATTAAAAAAGGCCTATATTGCCACGCTTCACACTAGTAATTATAAAGTAGTTTCCAGTTGTTGTGGTTGGTTCCGCAGGGCTGGTAACAGAGTGATAACATAGATTTGCACACTGTTTGACAAAAAGCATCCTGATGATGGGCGAACGCCCGAAACCGGTCGATGACCACAAAAAAGAAGCAGGCTATCACGGAAAATAACTCTGGTGCTTTCCAGCTCTGCGGAACCAATCACCACAACAACTATGGAGCCAGTGAGGAGGCTAAGTATCTAAACACACTTATTACAATTTATCATCTAAAATTTATAATATAAAAGCCAAAATTTATTTTATCAAACAATGTCTAATTCACAACATTAAATCTAAATACGCAACCATCCACATAAAAAATAACACTTGCAGCACGATAAACAATTATTCAAGCACAAAAACTCTGGGTTAAGAACGAAATACGTACACTTTACCAAAAAAAAAAGGAAAAACTAAACAGACAACTGAAAGACACACCTAGTTCGGAGTGAATCAACTAAATTTGCTCTGTGCAAATCTATATGTTATCACAATGTTTGACAAAAAGCATCCTGATGATGGGCGAACGCCTGAAACCAATCGATGACCACAAAAAGAAACAGGCTATCAAGGAAAATATCTCTGATAGTTTCCAGTTATTTCCAGTGAGATACACTATTACTTGATTTATACTTTAAGTCCTAGTTAGGAAGTATTTGACCCTAATGAAAACACCTCAACGAATAGAATAGGCTTCAAATATACGAGCACAAGACTAAGTTTCTGGTAACATCCGTGGAAATAATGAAAAGTAAAGAGATCAATTTGCACCCCTCTGGTGGACCCCTGACTGGGTACCAAAATGAGGGAAACAACCATCAGTTCCTCATATTGTTAACCTATTTAACTATCTACTTGTCCCGACTGATAAGTTATTAATTTAGCTTTTTCTATAAAAGTGAGTAATGCTTGGGCAATCTTTTAAGTTTTTTATTCAGAGAAGCTGCGACTTTTTTTTAAACTCTCGCAAATTACAAAAAAAAAAATAAAAAAAAAACGGTGTTCAAAGCTCTCATTTTGTCACATAGCAACGTCCCAGTTATTTAAGCGTACTAATCCGGATTACAATAATAATTGTACTAAACAAAATACATAACAATTCAGTGATCATAAAAACAAAGTTCTTAAGATCTCAAAATCTAAAAATTATAAATTACGCTAATATAAAAAAAATTATGTACCTATATGAAAAACTGATGAATTCATTTTGTTCAGATAAAATTCATGAATACGAAATATTCCAATCATTTTGAGATTTCTATATATGTATATCAAGATGGTATAAAGAATAATCACAGACAATTAAGTTTTTATAATCATTAAAATTAATCGCAAATTAGGATAAATGATAAATTCTAAATTATTTGAAACAATAATATTTTTAATTGTTTTTGTATAATCTTATAATAATAACCTGAATTTGTTACTTAGTAATTCTTTTCTTTGGATTATGATTACAGTGGTTATTTTGACAATGGTGTCCATCACCAGGGGGGGGTGAAAGACATGAATCTACTACAAGTTTCCATCCCCTTCTTACAAGATATAATATAATGAAAAAAAAAAAAAAATAGAAAGAGATTCTGCCACCTGTTATTAATGTTGGAAGTTTGTAAGAATTGTCAACAATAGACATTATTATTGAAATAAATAAATAAATAAATAAATAATCATGTTTTATAATGGTTCCAAATACGTAATACCTATGTGTCTATCATGTTATTTAGCACTTGTAAATAGTTACTCAAAGAAGATTTGATACTTTTTTAATTTTAATTCTAATATTATCGTTTTCTCAATAGATTTATATAACAATGAAGGCAAGTTCTCTCCGGTTGCTTACATTGTTAACATAATCTGAATATATATATGATTTTAAAGATTATAATGTAGAGTTCACAGGACAGGGTATTGTAGATTCAAAGGACTAGGAGTTTTTTTTTTTCGGAGCTTTTATTATGAAGGATAAAAGAATAATTAGTGTTACAGCTTTAATCCTTACGCTAGACTTTCTAAAAATATATTTAGTTAAAAAGAAATAAGAGATTTCATACTATTTTAATTATATATAATCCCCAGAAATACCTATAAAAGATCTCTAAACACTTTGGTTTTTCAAATATGGCTGGTATGTATATATTTTTAATAAATTACTGAATTCAGATTTTATCGCTTAAAATCATGGTGGCTATTAAATTAGAACTAGATTTTCAGTCAAAATGGGACAATAGGAAATACCACTCTTTATTGCATGGATTTTTTTAGTTGTTTTTCTTTTGCGATTTCTTGAAAACGGCTCCAACGATTTTCTTGAAACTTAATATATTTCAAATATATAATATATAAGAAGTACAAGATCTAATTTAAATATTTTTCTGTGGATATTCATTTTTAGGGTGATTTTGGGAGAAAGGTGAAGAAGTTTGGCTTTTCCACTAAAGTGCCAGTTCCCGTATATTCCTATCGTCTACATAATCAACATTTTGGTTAATCGATTTTCTTCAAGTTCATCTTGAAGATTAGCAATACTATTAATGTCACCTTAATATAAAATATTATAAATGTAAATAGAGCCACAGATTGTAGTGAAGTGGTTGCTTGAAAAATGTTTCAATTAAATAAGTGATAAACATGGAAATTTAAGGAAAATTGTAAAAAAAAAGCATTTAGTTTTTAGAAAAAATAAATAAACTGCGAAAAACTGAAAAAGTTGTTGAGTAACGTTGCAATTGCAGTTGATAATTTTATCAAACGAAACCTTCATGTTACTAAAATGGAATCGTGAAGTTTAAACAAAACAGTGATTTTTCCTTGTTCAAATACACATACCGTAACTTTTTTTTTCGTATTCTGCGGACCTCAAGACTTGCATTTCCGGGAAAAAAAATCTCAATAAAGAAAATTTGCATCAATCACACTATTTCCACTTAGAGGCAAGCAATAACAGAAAGTTAATAAACACTATTTACGGCAAAAGAAACTATATCTTATATTAAAGGTACCGCAACTGATCAACTGATCACACAACTTAATTATTTCTCATTAATAACAATCAAGAAATCTTTAGAAATTTTGACGCCCAATTTGATGAAAAAAGAGCTGATTTCGAAATCTTAAACTTCGAAAAATACAACAAATTTGGCTCTTGAGCTTATTCTTCTAATGGGTAAATAATGCCCCTAAAATTGAAAATATGCCCTTCAATTGTGTCTGAGACATTGTGTCTGTTCTATGTTTAAATATGAATTACCTAAACTTAGAATTAAAAAAATAAACGAATTAAAAATTCATCAGCTTGATCAGATAAATGGAAGATGTTTTTTGTGGGAATTAAATGTCCGGACGATATTCTTAATTATAGAGTCCACTAAAGGGGATCCTCAAACTATGGCCCCCCTCAAACTGTATTTAGAAAATTAAACAAAAAAAAAAAAAATGCGTTAACAATATATTGTATATAGTCGCTAATGGCCATAAGCCATCGATCCCCCACCCCGCACTAATATATATATATATATTTCTATGCGTTAAACCAAATACTGGTATTTAGTGATTTGAACTGAAGTCAGAAATCAAGCAATAGGGCCATATTTATTTAAAGCTACTTACTCATCAATTTTAAACAGCTTATGCCAAATTAGTCTTCAATCAAAGTGTAAATATTTAGAAACTTTACCAGTTTGCCATATATTTTAACGCATATGTTTTATCCATCTAAAGCGTTGGAGTTTCAGCTTAAAAATGCTAACACAATTTTGCATTCAGTAATTTAAATTTAGTTTAGTTCTTATTTGTACTTCCCTAAAGAAATTATATTATTTTTAATTCATTTCATGACGCTTATATGGCCAGTGCTGATTTACGGCTCTGACGCATGGACCATGACGAAAACAGATGAACAATATTTGAACGGGAGGTGCTTTGCAGAATCTGTGGTCCTATACGAGATGGGGAGAACTGGAGAATTAGGCATGACTGAGAAGTTTATGCTTTGTTCAAAGAGTCGCATATTTTTAAGGTCATAAAACTTGGGAAGACTGCGATGGGCAGAGCATGTGGCGAGGATGTGTAGTGAGGAAATCCCGAGGAAAACTATGGATGGCATTATAGAAGGTCCCAGGCGGGTAGGCAGACCAAGACTGCGATGACAGGATTTTGTGGCGGGAGACGCACTGGCAATGCTTGGATTTCGCAACTGGAGGGTGGCTGTGCAGGAAAGAGACGCCTGGCGGGCCCGTCTTGAGCAGGGCAAGACCACGTCATGAGTTGCAGCGCCATTAAAGAAGAAGAAGAAGATACTAGTCTCATTCTAATCCAGCGGACATTGCTAATAACATTTTAAACTGCTGTTGTCAGAATTAATATTGGGAAATGTAGTTAAGTAGTGTTAAGTTAGTTAATTAATCAGCTGTGCTTCCTCTGACTATTAATGTATTTAAAGGAAAATATAAGTCTCCGATATTTACAACAAGCAGTGAACCATCATAGTAGGATACTGTGAACATTTCGATATTTTAAATTTGTGGCGACTGTAGGTCTTTCCGTTAAGAAAATTTACAATATTTAGTAAAAATGCTGTGTAACTTGTTCATACACTTTTACTATAATGTACTTTGTAAGAAATAAATTGATCAGAATGAGGGCAGTAAATATATTAGAAGTTTTCCCAAACCATTCTTTCTTTCCTACATTGAAATAAACCATCTAAGCCTAAGTGTGAATCACAACACGTATTGCCTATTTATCAAATATCCTGTCAAATTAATTGAACTACTTTCGTAATAAAGAGAATAAACACTTTTTTTCCTTTTTTTTTATAAATATAACATCTTCAAAATGAAAGTTTGGAAAAACAAATCAATAATATATAGGGTGACCAGAGTTATATGCTCCACCCACTTTTTTTTTAAACGGCGGGAAATTTCGAAAAAATAGAAAACACGTATTTAATCATTTTTAGTCTAGTTTATTTTCAGTGATTGATCCATTTTTTTAAACCCCAATATCCCGAGATACAGCATCCAACTTTTTTTTTTCAAATGGAACATTATATTTTTTTTTGCATATTTTTATAGTAATTGAGCCTCTAAAAAAATTAAAAAAAAAAAATTTAAAATCGGTTAGGTTTTTCAAAAGTTATGGTAATTTAAAATATGAAAAACAAATTTCAGTTTAATGTCAAAATTACCTTATTTTTTCTTTAAAGGAGCTCTTCAAACTGGGCACCATCAACGGATAGGCAAGCCAAAGCTCTGGCCTCCCACGCTCTGTTTGTAGCAGCACTTAGGTGGCAAAGTCAACATCTAGGCAGGCTAGATATTCGACGTTCCAGATCTTCGACTGAAGCCACGGGATTAAGGTTACTGTACACTTTATTTTTTAGATATCCCCACAAAAAATGGACAAAAATGCACAATTTTATGGACTGATGAATCAAAGTTTACCAACAATGGCCTTCTTAATCGTTGGAACTTTACAATATGGGCAGAAGAAAATCCACAAGTTACCTTCGCCACACGCCATCAGGTTATTTTTTCTACAAACGTTTGGTGTGGAGTTTGAGGAAACCAACTAATCGGCCCATACTTCTACAGAGGGAACTTAACTGGTGAAAGGTATCTAACTTTTTTAAGAGACATTTTGCCAGTTCTGCTTGAAGATGTCCCTCTAAAACGTCGGCTAGATATGTATTTTCAACAAGAAGGTTGCCCGGCACATAATGCGAGAGTTGTTCGACGTTACCTGGACAGAAATTTCCACGAAAAGTGGTTAGGAACTCATGGTCCGATCCAATGGCCACCTCGACCTCCGGACTTAACCCCAATGGACTATTTTTTGTGGGGATATCTAAAAAATAAAGTGTACAGTAACCTTAATCAGTTGAACAGCTTCTTTAAAAAAAAAATAAGGTAATTTTGACATTAAACTGAAATTTGTTTTTCATATTTTAAATTACCATAACTTTTGAAAAACCTAACCGATTTTAAATTTTTTTTTTTATTTTTTTTAGAGGCTCAATTACTATAAAAATATGCAAAAAAAAATATAATGTTCCATTTGAAAAAAAAAAGTTGGATGCTGTATCTCGGGATATTGGGGTTAAAAAAATGGATCAATCACTGAAAATAAACTAGACTAAAAATGATTAAATACGTGTTTTCTATTTTTTCGAAATTTCCCGCCGTTTAAAAAAAAAGTGGGTGGAGCATATAACTCTGGTCACCCTGTATACTAATAGACAGACATAACAATTTTGTTTATAAAAAATAATTCACAATAAGGATCTAACTTCTAATTGATTTATGAATATGAAAAATTAAACAACACTATTTTTTTGGTATATCTATAATAAATATTAGTTTATTTCTGGTGATTTATTGATCATATTTGACGAACAATCTACCAGTTAGTGCAATTTACATTATACTAAGACAAAAAATATTGACAATATAAATTGTTTATACAGCTATATTTGTATTTAAATCAAATAAATCTATCTTTTTATTTTTTTTTTTTATATTTTGTAAGTGAAAATATCGTAATCCTGTCAAATTTTGGAAATTCACTTTTTACAGAGAATAGTTTACTTTGAGAATCTGTGAAAAAAAGTACGAGTAAAAATACTGTTGACCAAGTGTGCCGTCAAAAACACTGTTCATGTTTAGATCATTGAAACCTATTCATTTTATTTCAAAGTGATTTAAAAAAAGAACCGTGACTTTAAACTTCCTCTAATGTCTCATTCCATAATGCAGATGATTATACGGTTCCACCTTTACAAAAAAAAATTTTGGTTAAAAATTCTTATATTTGAAGAAAATCTATCCAACTATCTACAGTTATGGGGGAAATTTTAGTAAAGTAATATTCTGGGAGTGTTTCATATCGGTGATAAATATATCCGAAAACTTATATTAGTTCAGTGGTAGCGTGCTGGACTCATATGTGGAGAGCCTGGAGTTTGAATCCAGGTAAGGCTGTCCTTGGATTTTTCTTTTCCTAGGATTCTTTAACAGCTCACGGTCTATGTTTTCTATAACAAAAGAACACTCCCGTGAACGAGAAGAGTTTGGGCACCAAATCAACAACGATAGATGTTCCATACTGGTGTAATGTGTAGATTTTTGAGAGAAATAATTAAAAAAAAATATATATATATATATATCATGATTTTATAATTAAGTAAAATGGATTAGTTAAAATATATTTAATATTGATTGCTATTTAGAACACTCTCAAGCCTGGGTTTTTTCGAAGGTTGGGTGAAACAATAATGAACAGTTATGAAGGCAAGGAATACCTTTACTTACAATAGAAAGGAATTTCCCTTCCTTCCACTGTTCAATGGCGGGAGAAAATATATATACTAGATCAAATTTATAGTTATGGAAATATGTGTACGTAAAAAAAAGGAGTGCTATCCGAAAATGTACATTAGTGACATAGTGCAAACCCAACCTTCAACCAAGTTTTTTATATCTAAGTTTTATTATAAATTAATTCCTCTAATGTTGGTTTTATCTTAAGGACAAGATTTTATTCGATATATTTATTTTCACTTATTTTGTTATTATTAAATATATACATGGTAATAATGAGCTATGTATTATTTATTTCACATCCTCTCCTAAGATCAGGTGAACACAGACCTCACAAGATCTCTTTAGAGAAGATTTAAAATATAAATTATAATAATTAATTATTAATTAAATTTAGCCCCCCCCCCAAATACATAACATTACACTGGATTTTTTTTGCAAATTGACTTGCCAAATAAAAAATAAATATAAAATTAAATAGTGAAAGTGAGGGATTAGAAAAGTAAGTGATGTATAAATAAAACAATACCTATGTTTCAGTTAATTAACAATAAGAAGGTTAATTAAAATTGACATTTCATATGTTAAATCGTAGGGACATTTTTTGTTTATAATATAAACATGAATGGAATTATCGCGCATTGGTGGCAATACGAATATACTATCTATTTAAAGTGTTCCACGTGGAGATATTACGCTTAACCAATCGTTGACGGAAGAATCAGGATGGGACAATGGTGTGAGGTACTGAATTGAAGCATTTGGATGAGCGGAATAGGAGAGGATGAAATTTTTTGTTTGGTGAGTCGTAATTAAATGTTTAATAAGTTTTATTAGGAGATCATTTTATTTCGGTTTTGTTGGAGACATATTATGGAATAGTGTTATTCTACGAAGTATCTTGGATTGAATTGATTAGAGACGGTCGAAATGGAACGCTTGGCTGACGCCCCACTATACAAGTCCTTAAATCAAACTACGAAGTAGAGGTAAACGTTATATATAATTATTTCTGGGAAATTAAAAATAAAAATTCTCTGTATATCTAATAAAGTATTGTTCGAAGGAACCTAAATGTGTTAAAGTAAGAATTTACTGTACTCTTCACAATGAGGAGAGAAACGTCAGCTAGTTATGATATACAGAGGTCCTACTACAGAGATAAGCTGTCAAAACAAGTTGTCTAGGTACAGGGTACAAGTTTTATTAAATTATATATATAAAGGCAGAACTAATAATGTTAATTTTCTGGAACTTCAGAGATTTTTTTACACTGCATCCTTTGGTAGCAAGCCTCCGAGATCTGTAGCCTCCTTCAATGGTAATCGTGAGATGCCTCATTTCATATACTCCTTATATTCCTTTTTCTTCAAACTTTATATATTCTTATTTGTATAATGTTCTATTGAAATTCCCTTATTCCCGCATTTGAAAATGCCTTAATAAGACAAACAGTTTATATTTTACACTCCTTAATAGTAGTATTAAAACTTCTCTAAAATTTAGTTTTAATTACTTTTTCAAAACTCGCTATTTATTATATATCAAAATTTAATTTCTAATTATAACTTTTACTCATTCCTTTTTTGTTATACACGTGCACACATACTAATAACAATATAACCTCCCGCAAATGGTCAACAAGTGTTGTGCGTGACTGAAAAATGTGAAGTGAAGTCAACTCTCTACACAAACTTGATAATTTTAATTTAATCTGTCGATGGATGAAAATATGAAACTGGTCAAAATCAACAAAAATAAGCATGCTATGGCACATAAAATCCCAGACGCTATCCTACATATATTTTACAATACAATTAATAGTTAGGATTTTTTTATAGATCAAAACCCGAACCATTTCTTTCGTTTAAGATAACAAAGGAGACATAAAAAGACTCTCCCTGTGTATTAAACTTTTCTATTGTCGAGGTATCGCGCTACAAGCACTGAAAACTAATCGTTGACTAAGATGTTTTTTGTGACAAAGTTGTGGGTGAGGTAGTGAATTAAAGATAGTCGGATAGTATGCGCCATTTATTGGCGATAATTTTCATGCAAATAATAGCCCGACAACACATGCCGCTTGTGTTGTGCAATATTTCTAGGATATTGGTTACTCATATTCTGAAGATGGCCAGCACGCAGCCCAGATTTAAATCCAATTAAGCGCCTTTGTATTGAGTTTGGAAGGTGAAATAATCATCCTGGGAACTTAACAGTGCTACGGAAGTGCTCTGGTGGAAATATAGAAGGAAATTATGCAATAATTCTAGGGAATATGCCGAGAAGTTTGGAGACAGTTATTCGGGTAAGTGGAAAAATGAATAGTGGAAGTAGATATAGGTAGAGGAGGTAAATGTTTTTATTTTAATATTTCGTAATTAAATTATTGTAGAGTAAAAAAAAAAAAAAAATACAAACGCATTTTTCAAAGTAGTAAAGTAAAACAATACTTCCTCTTACTAGGAGTAAAGCAGGCTACAGACGATGCATGTATTCGCGATTCGTGATGCGCGATGCGTGATTCGTCCAGTTCGTTGCAGTTCGTAGCAATTCGCAAACAGAGCATACAGACTATGCGTTCGTTCAAGACTCGTATGCGTGATTTATCCATGTTCGTTCGCAGTTTCAAATTAGTTCACAGAAATTTGTGAGCACGAGCAAAGCCTATATATTAATTATTCCAGTAGATACATGTATATTATTTTTGAATTGTATGTACATATTTCTGCTCTGAAAATATGGAGAGTGACGATGATCTGGCAATAGCTAGTGCTGTTTTTATAATCATGGCGCAAAAGAAGAAGAAGTTTTTAAACAAACGGAAAAAACGCAGATGGTGGAGTGTATCAAAAATAAAGACAGGTAATTATTAAGTTCATACGATTCATTCTCTGGAGCCAGTTCTATACGAAAAAACGTACATCTTTCCACTCGTATTCTTGCCTGTTATCTTCTTCGGCCATTGTTTTTAATTATCCTTGGGGAAAAAAAAAAAACAAGAACGCGGAATTAAATGTAAACATAACCCCCTCGAACAAACTAGCGCGCAAAACGAAGGACGAATTAACTACGAACATAGCACGAACTTTGGCGAATAAGCGGTGTTGATGCGCAGCCTTTGATATTCGTCAATTTACCGCTCTCTAGAGCGAATTACTGTGCATACAGGAATCAAGTTGTTTACGAATCGATTTTTAACAAACAAGTCCCTACACACTATTCGTGAACTGCCCGCGATTCACGTATCACGCATCACGAATCGCGAATACATGCACAGTCTGTAGCCACCTTAAGAGAAAGTAAAAGGATAATCTTTTTTTTTATAGAGCAGTGTACTTAATAAAGATAAACCTTAAAACAGTGATTCTGTATGCTGCACAGGCTACAAGCACGGAACTGAAGATCAGGGAATAGCATGCCATTAGTAGAAGATTGACTGAATAAGATTTGTTTTGATCTTTTTCAGAGACAGACAAACATTTCATCGGACAAATAGTGTGAGAGTATTGGAATAAACTTTCGAGTCTACCATCTCTCTTCAGGATGTATATAGAAAGGTAGTAAGAGTGTAAAGGGCCTTTATGTTTATGTTGAGACATATAAGTGATCTTACTAATTCCAGATCATTTGGACTGTTACAGGAAGTGCTTGGAGGAGACAAGATTGAAGGCAGATTTTACGTATATTATATCTTACATATATTGATTACCTGGATCTATTACTTACTTGCTTGACACACCGATTAACACTAGAAACGATAATACTTTGTTTCCATTTTTAAAACCACTTTAATAATGATTTCGTATTCAATATATATAAAGAATAGAATGTTATTATTTATCGTGTTGTTTTTTTTACTTTCTCTTACTCCTAATAAGAGGAAGTATTGCGATCGTTACAAATTTTGACGCGCTTTAAATTGAAAAAAGAACAAAAAACAAACAAAACTAAAATTGAGTTATCACCGGAAATACATGATTTGAGGTCCCTTTAGTTTGAAAGAAATATTTTTAGCGAATTATCTGTTGTGTGTGTGTGTGTCTGTGTGTTTATGTGTGAACAAAATATCTCAAAAAAATAAAAGAAATCACAGAAAGCTCAAATTTGGTATTTCGTTTAGATTATTATCACAGCATCTGTGACGAAAGTTTCGGATAAATTCCATCAACCAGAAATACGACGTTACTGAATGTTTTTTTCATTCGCGATTAAACTCTGTAAATACTATTTACATTATATAAATACCTATAACTTTTAATTGAAACATTTTTTTTTGAAAAAAATCTATTTTTGGGAGGGTTGTATGGAAACAATAGCGTAAGGATTTCCTCTAAAGTGCCACTTCACTACAATGCCGCCATCTATATCCACCATCTATACAATCTATATAGTATTATAAAATATTAGAACCATTGATTGAATTCCAAATTTTGATGGAAATCGTTTACCGGAAGTGTCATTTTAACAGTATAGATTTTTGAGTTTATTGGAGTTGTAATCTTGAAAACCGGCTGCAACAATTTTTATTAAACTTGAAATGCTCATTGTTAAAGTACACATAAAATATGTCACATTTATTCGTAGCATTTTTCAAAAACAAAAAAAAAACGAAAAAGTTACAAGGATCACAGATATTTTCCGTGATAGTCCCTGCTTCTTTTTGTGGTTTCTTCGACCGGTTTCAGGCGTTCGCCCATCATCAGGATGCGTTTGTCAAACAGTGTGATAACATAGATCGAAAAGGAAGTTGTCCTTAATCAGCGATTTGCCTGGGCTTCGTTTTAAAAAAAAATTTAATAGTTGTGATATGACCTTAGAGAGAGAAAGACAGTTTTTTTGTGACGTTGATGAGGCTTTACGGGAATATATATCTGAATATCTGAAATAATCGCGATTGAATTAATGGTAGGTATGTTAGTGTAGTGGTAAATACGTTAACCAAATTGCTCATGTAATCTCTAACAGATAGAAATATATTAATAATTAAGATAGAAGTAGGAGGGGTGATGTCGGTCGCCTACACGTGGTGCCTCCTGTTTTCGCAGAACGACCTCAACGGGTGGATGAGGCTCGATAGCTATGGTGAAAGCAACTCGTCTAGGGGAAATAAAACTCCCGAAATAAAACTCCCTTCCTCCAGGGTGGAGGTTCTGCTGCGGGCCAGCCCTCCGCTCAGACAAAAATTTAGTACGCTAAAAATCCAAGTAATGAAAAATCAATCGGACGGAATAATGATAAACCACTTGGGCGAGTTAAAAGGACTTCACGTATGGAGCCGCGACGTGAGCATTCCTACTAAGCACAAGATATATGCCTCCTTAGTAGAAAGCGTGCTTCTGTATGGTTCGGAGGCTTGGACTCTGTCAGCGAGGTTACGCAGTTCCCTAAATGCTTCGGAAATGGGTTTTGGAGGAGGTGCTTAAGAAAAACGATTCTCGATCGAACTCCAAACGTTACCATCAGAGAGATAGCCGCGGCAAATAAGACAATCCTCGACAAAATTGATGAGAGAAGATTGCTCTTGAGACGTCTTGAGAATCGAACATTCGCGCCTTCCTAACAAACATTTTGGTGGCAACCTCCCGGTAGACAGAGGAGAGGAAGGCCAAAAGCTAGCTGGCTCGCACAGGTGCGCGAAGTAATGTCTGCGAGAGGTTTATGCGAAGACGATGCCTTGGACCGGGAAAAATGGTTACTTGGGGCAAGGAACCCTGAATAGGGAGATACCTTGAGAAGAAGAAGATAGAAGTAATTAAATAAGGTTATGTTACAAATGTAATTAGTGTTAGCATCAGAGATATTTTCCGTGATAGCCTGCTTCTTTTTGTGGTTTTAGGCATACGCATCAGGATGCATTTGTCAAACAGTGTGATAATATAGATTTGCTCAAAGCAAATTTAGTTTACACACTCCCTTTGTCTGTGCAAATCACACATGTTATCACACTATTTGACAAACGCCCGAAATCGGTTGATGATCACAAAAAGAAGCAGGCATTTTCACGGAAAATATCTCTCTGATGCTTTCCAGCTCTGCAGAACCAACCAAAACAAATTTACAAGGGTTTTGGGGTGCCGCCTCTCATTTATGTTTTAATTTAAACTGGCGTTATATGATCTTGAGGGGCGCCTACAATGATAGTTTTATAAACAGCAAACTCCCGATTATCCGAGCTAATGGTGGGGAAAGGCGGCACCGGATAATCGCAAAAAACATGCATAATACGAACTATAGTTATTTATTTCTAAAATACAACATATATACCTTTCTTAAGGGAGACAATTATTTTAAAATGTTTAATGCTCATTATTATTAAGAAAAATCTGTGATTTTTGGTTTGTTTGCAGGAATCTTTTAATGATTTTTTTTTTTTAATATCAGTTCGAATTTTTCTAAGAGCTTTTATTATGTCGTTATACTCGAATTCCCCATTGGTCGATGTACTCCACAACAAAGTATCAACAGAATTCAGGTCCATGTTGTGATTAATACGATTGATAATTTCTTCTTCTCCACTTTCAGCTCAAGCGAGCGAATATGTATTTCAAAAATACATATACATATAATTACTATTTTTTTTTTTTTTTAAATTACATTCATGCACGGATAATCCGCAAACCGGATAATCGGGAGTTTACTGTATATCTAATCCGTGCCATTTTTTATTTTTTATTTTTTTGCCATCCGTGGCATGCCCATACCTAAACGTTTGCAAATATTAGTTTTACAGAATTTTTTAAAAATTAACTTGTATAAATTAAGAGTAAGAGAAAGATATTTGGGTGTTTGATACCAGATTTTTGACTCGCGCTGTCGATTATGGAGAAAGAATTAACAAAAAATAGAAAAAAAAGAAAGTAAGTTTTAAATTTTGAACCTGCCGTTATATAATTTTATATTATTATTATTATTATTTCATTGGTATTGTTTTTTTTTTTTTTAAATTAACACGTTATAATGAATTTCATCACGTCGACGTTGGTAAAATTGTGATAAACATTTTTTTTAGAGCAATTTAATAATTTATACCATGATATCATCACCACATGCACTAGTCCAACCTGTTTGGAATTTTAAAAATGGCCTACTTAACAATTTAAAATTCAAATATTTCTACATAAAAAGGAGAAAAAAAAAATATTCTCTATTTCTAGAGAGTTTTAGATAAAGAGATATTGTTAAAGTAAATCTTAAGAAAGAAGGAGAGGGGGGATATACTCTGATCTATCTTATCTTATTTCAACAAATTAAGCAAAAATATAAATAAATATATTGAACAAACAATTAGTATTAATTATTTTTAATAGATTAATATATATATATATTAATAAAATAATAATCTAAAAAACAGACAATTACAACGTTTCTAAACAAGCCACAAAAATATTTATAAATACGTCACAAATGATAAGAGTCCCACTATCTTCTTTGTATGTGTGATAAAATAACTTATATGTTCATTGACAAACATAATAATATCCGGGAACATTTTTATAACACTTTTTGGAAAGTGTATTTTTTATAATAGGATATACATATATATTTGTGTGTTTCTTTATATTCAATTAATGATAACAAAAGTGTTTTTAGTATAACTGTGCAAAATAATACTTCAGAATTAAATTGCAAAACTAAAATAAACTTTAGTGTGTACTGAATTAGTTTGTTTTTTTTTTTTTCTTTTTCTTTTGGTGCATCAATTTCTTGATTAATAGGGTCTCTCATCTTTTTCTACAACAACTGAAATTTTCCACTACAGCTGGGGCATCCAAGTCAACGAACGACTTTATTTCAAAGGTGGATGTAGTGTGGGAGGTAAGGGTTAATTCCTTGTACTATATTCCCCTGTTACCATCGTACTTGCAAACGAGGAAGAGGAGTCAGTTAAAAAGGATTTGCGCCATCCTTTTAGGTCACTAGAAACAGATTTGGGAACGTATAACATCCAGATCCACCACTGCTTTTAGATATTATAGATATATTTCCGCCACTATACGTATTCATATATTTTATATGATACAGTAATAGTATAAATAATAGTTAAAAATATATTAACAATAAATAATAGTTAAAGATTTTCTATTTTTAATTTTTAGCACCGTCTGTCTATACAACGTCATCTACAGTTAAATTACACATTAATTTTTCCATCTAGGTAGGGTCTGAATTTGTATTTTTTCTTTTATTTGTAAATAGGAAGAAAAAAACCCCTTTTTTTAAATGGAGTTTATAAGGAATCATAAATATGATGTTGGCGTAAAAATAAAATACTATATTGTACGAATGTTCGTTAATTATTATTTTGAGAGATATATGAAATTTAAACGGCATAAATGTGGCAATACTTAAAATG
Source organism: Triatoma infestans (assembly GCA_011037195.1). Lineage (NCBI taxonomy): Eukaryota > Metazoa > Arthropoda > Insecta > Hemiptera > Reduviidae > Triatoma > Triatoma infestans. The sequence continues at coordinate 110,207 of JAAEAF010001257.1, read as the reverse complement.
GCAATGATATTCATACTGAAACGTAGCACACTGAAAACGATCGAGCGAATGAGGAAAGCGGTCAGAAATGCTTTTATGAACGATAGATAATGTAATTAGTCGTTAATAATGAATAACTATATAGGGAAATCCGCCATCTAGAATCAGAAATAATTTTATAGAAACGAAACATGAAAACAAATAAAACAAAAACGAATTTATTTAAAGAAACAATAAATAAAATCATGTTTCGTGAATAATTTAAACACACACATACACTTGCCTATTGAATATGAGAAGAATAAAAACCAAGAATCCTGGCAACAGTATTTACCGAGGTGATATTTAATACTTTATATTCTAAATGAGTACATAATAGAATAGCCACTACTACACGTGTCTTTAACATAGATAGTGTAAGTATACATGAAAGATTTCCGGTCACATTAACCAGTATCGGTTTATAATTTGATGTAATTTTATTATTATTATTTGTACATAACTTAAATAGTTTGTAGTTCACAATTTATCTTTCAAAAGCCATAAATATTTAATACTGACAAAAATAGTGTAAATGCAATCAAGGATTATATGTATGTATCGTTATCTACGTATTTTGTCGTACTAAGAACCTTACTGATACAGGTTTAGATGCTATTCATTAGAAATTTCATTATTCATTTTATTAACATTGCTGTAATAGCTCTCCACAAAGTAGATAAATTAATTACTCCAATTTTTGAAACACTTTATCCTCTGAATTATTTTCAGTGTGTTAGTTTATTGTACCATGAACAGATACTGCGAGATTCTCTCTCCGAACAACTGTTTTCTCTCCGGGCGTCCTCCTACAATTTCTACAGAAAACGCTATTGAAGCTGTATGATAGCCGAATCATAAGATACCCCCTCTTAGGAAATAAAAAAAAAAAATCATATCTTGCGAGATGGGCATCACAGAAAGATCTATGTCGAAACTAATTAAAAGCGACCTGAGGAAGGGTGCTTATCAAAAAATCACCTTCACATTCGCTAAAAAAAAAATTAGACAGGACAGATCTAAAGTTTCGTAGCAGCGTTACGGCGCACAGACTTCACAGACAAATTTTGTTTACTGATGAAAAAAGTTTCTATATTGAGGAAAAAATTTAACCGCCAAAATGATGAGGGAATATTCACACAGCCAAGCACAGGAAGTGATTTGGTAGATTTGAAAGAGGGCATGATCCAAATTCCATTATGATTTCTTGGAGAGTGAGCTAATCCATGGACAACAGAAATCCATTTTTGTGAAAAAAGTGTGAAGAATTACCAAGAGGTTATTTTATAACGCTTTGTTATTGGTATTTTATAATCACTGGGTGTTTCAGTAAGATTCAGCACCTGCCCACAAAGGCAAGTTCACTGAAGAGTGAATGGCTAAGACTGAATGTTCCTGAGTTTATTAGTACAGCAAACCTGGCCTTCAGGAATCCTTTGGGCTACAGTATATAGTCGTCATATTTTGATATAATGGCTTGTCACAGACGACATTTCAGTCTGATAAATCTAAAAGAGTCTTTAGATTGTGTGGCAGCTCGCAATTTTTCACTGGAAATTCCGTGTAATTCAATCGATGATTGGCCATGGAGACTTAAAGTAAAATGTGCATTAAGACTACAGATGGACACTTTGAAGATATATATATATATTTTTTTTAATTGTTCTTGAGTACCTTACTGTTCGTTCTCAATTTAAAATTATTATTTCATTTCAACTTGGTAGTTTTATCTCATGTTACAGTACTTATGGCACGATTAAGTATAATATATTTTAATGAATAATAATTTTGCCATAATAAACATCAGAAATGTGCCGTCTGGTATTTTATTTTTTTTATCTAAGTAATCCTTTCCAAAGTGCACAAATTCAGTTGAGTTAAATATAAAGTTCCAGTTTCTAAAAATAACAAAACAAGAGAAAAATTGGTAACCTTCTACACTTTACTACTTCTCGTATTGAAAAAATTTAAGATATTTCCGCTTTCAAACAAGCTTTGCATAGTAGGAATTCCCAATCAGGAAAGTATTGAGAACTGAATGATTACTGACTACTTTACTTGGTCCTTATTAAATTCTAATACATTATGAAATTTAAATTCCCTTTTAAACATTCGCTTTTATAAAAAAAGAAAAGAAGATACTAATTTAATAATAATTACTTTTTGGAAATTTAATATTTCTTAATGAAAACAAGATAATAAAATCCACAATTCTTTTTTAAAGAAAAGACTCATTCGAAATAAATGTAGTGATTCGGTCATGGAACCTGAATTTCTAAATATTTCATTTTTTTTTTTTTTTGGAAGGGAATAACTCATTTAGTTTAAAAATTTAACCTAAAATAATCCATGTCGACAATGTTTATTACATTTTCAAAATTAAATCCACGTTCTCTATAGGTAGAATTAAGTTTAAAAAATAATATTCCAGATGGATTATATCTGTTACAATATAATGTATTAAAAATTATTTATTATTTATTTTTATTTTCTAACTCCTACTCAATGTTGACACCTACACTGATAATATATATATAAAATTCATCCCTATTCACTGATTTAAAAAAAAAAAAAAAATTAATAATGACATTAAATTTAATTTTTAAAATATTAATCACTATCCCACTAGCTGATATTTCTGCGCGGCACTGTCTCGTATTTCCAGGAGATTATCTCAATCCTCGCCTAAGAAATAGCCTAACTCCCTTCTACAGACATACTGCTGTTCTGACCAAAGGTTCTAAACCTTATTTCCTTGCAATCCAAACAATCTGTCATAAGATGGATGGATGTTTCCTTTTCCGTCTCACACACTTAACAAAAACGGATCCGGCATGAGCCCCATTACATAGAGATGTCTCCTTAAACCACAATGTCTAGCAAGGGATCCAATCAGTTGCGTGAAAGACATAGCAACGTCTCACTAATAGCTCTGACTGGATCCACGATGAGTATCTTGAACTGCCGATAACGAACTGTGCTCATCCATAAGAATGAATGCTGTGAAGCTATCCATGACTGGAAGTCTGACAGACATGTACCAGAAGACATGTACAACAACAGGCTCGAGACCAATGAAAGTTAGAGAAGCGCCTAATTTGGCAAATCTATCCACCTCCTCATTCCCAAAAAATTCTCATATGAGAATCCCAGACTAGAAAAGCACATCCTCGCAAAAGACTTCAAAAGAGTCAGAGACATTTTCCGTGGTAGCCTGCATCATTTTGTGGTCATCGACCGGTTTCGGGCATTCGCCCATCTTCAGGATGCGTTTTTCAGACAGTATGATAATACAGACTTGCACAGAGCAAATTCGGTTTATACACACTAAAATGTTCACACTCCAAACTGTTCACACTCTAAAGAGTGTGTAAACTGAATTTGCTCTGTGCAAGTCTGTGTTGTCACACTGTCTGAGAAAAACGCCCGATCAACATCCTGAAGATGGGCGAACGTCCGAAACCAGTCGATGACCACAAAATGAAACAGGCTACCACGGAAAATGTCTCTAATTTTGACATTGTATTTGAGGAACTAATGCATCAATCTATTTTGATGAAAAGAGTTACATTTTCGCTCCGTGAGTTCTAAAGGTGGTCATCAGATATTTTAGTTCTAATTTTACTCTTAGTTTGCTTCATCCTTGAAAATAGTTAATCAGTTATTTTGTGGTCATTGACTGGTTTTGGGCGTTCGCCCATCTTCAGGATGTTGATCGAGCGTTTTTCAGGCAGTGTGACAACACAGACTTGCACAGAGCAAATTCAGTTTACACACTCTTTAGAGTTCCGAAGTCTGTGTTGTCACACTGTCGGAAAAACGCATCCTGAAGATGGGCGAACACCCGAAACCAGTCGATGGCCACAAAATGAAGCAGGCTATCATGTCTCTGACACTTTCCAGCTCTGCGGAACCAACCACCACAACAACTTCAAAAAAGGTTCAAATTCCTAGCTGACTACTCTTCAAAATGAAAAAACACTTAAAATTAACGTACAGAAAATTAAAAAAAAAAAACTGAAGATTTATGTCTAGCCCATCTTGCCACTTAAAGCACTCCAATTCAATTTATAATAAAAAAAAAAAAAAATTAAATAAAAATAAATAAATAAATTCTAAACTTTTCCATCGCATATTGTAATTACTCCTTTTTATAATTATAATAATTATTATTATTATTATTTTGTTTTTGGAAAATTCCCATACGAGAATGTTGACAAAGAGATTACAATTTAATATAGCTAAATATTTAATATGAATACACATTACGTCTTTCCTTAAAATCAGATTAAATAATCGAATAAACAGAAAAAAAACACTTCGTCTGAAGTATGTCTAAATGAACACTTCTAAGTGAATTATTAATGAAATTGGAACAATTTAATTTTGTTTCTTCCAAAAAGAAAAAAAAAACAAAAACGTAAAATACCAATTAGTTCATTAAACAATAATAAGATTATTATTAATTAATATTATAATATAATACAAAATAAAAAAATTTAATAATAATAAAAAAAAAATCTGATTTGAAACACTTATACAACATTCTCTTACTGAAGTTAACTTAGATTGTAATTGATTGTAATTGTCTTAAAACTTAATAATTTTTACAAAATGTTTGTCTTTAGTTTTAAATCAAATGGAAGAATCTAAACATAAAATGACATTTATTAACCCCTGATAGTTCTGAATATATCGGGCACTGGTTAATAAATAACAAGCCATTCATTGGATCCAAAGTGAGCTTTGCGTCATTTCAAAGTGCCCACATTAGTGCTTATTATAGGTTTCGACAGAGTTCCAAAATACCTGGAACAACAGGCAAGCACCTGGAATGATTAGCTAATTCCATTAATTTTTTTTCCACCAAGTTATTTTGACGTATGATATTATACGAGTAGTGTAGTAAAGCAATCCTCCTTTGTAGATACTCCAGGGAGAACTACGTAACTGCACTGCAGGCACGTGAATGATTTATTTGGCCATAGTTTTTCTGTTATGAAAGAATGAATACCAAACGACCATTGTTAATGATTTTTTTGTTTGTTTGTTTTGTTTTGTTTTTGAAACATTTTGGGAGAAAATAAATTTTAAATAATTTTGTAGAAATCCGATGAGAAGTTTCTATCTAATGTATTGTTTCAAAATGTTGTAAGATACCGTAGCCTACATTCTCCGTACAATAGGAAAACAACTAAATATAAGGTAAAAATTCTGAGTTATAGAATGCAATAAAAGAAAATCAGTTAAGAGTTTTTTTTTTAAAACTGACTTTTTCTCCTTTCTTTGTTTCACTGCAAATGGACAAACTAAAAACATAGAAAATAGATAGATATACATGAGCACACTAAATTTTCATTTCAAATGTAAAAATAGGGTCTTCCGGTTCAAGGTTTACACTTCAACACAATGCCACTTAATTAATGTTTCCTTTTTTTATTTTTAATTAGATATTCATTTAATGTTATAATAAGATTATAATTAAAACACGCCAGAAAGTAGTGATCATGATAGTACATCATATCAAGGCTGGAAAATTAATATATATTCAATTAAACTATTTCTTCATTTTCAAATGTTATTGCTTTGGTGATTCTCTTTGTGTCTTTAGAAACTAGCCTCTGTATGAATGTGTACGTGACTTAGTAGCGTAGATCAAAAACGAAAAAAACTCAGGAAGCACAAAATTAATATTCCTTCAAGTCGAAGAGTATTAAGGATCCGAAACTATAAGGAAAAAAAGAGAGATGCATTTTTCTCAAAATAGGCTCCAAAGATTTTTTTTTTTAACTTTGTATACCTACTGTATAATATTAAAGACAACCAAACATTCTACAATTTCTACATATGAAGAAAAATTTTCAGTTATAAGCATGAGTACTGAGAGTTCGCCATCGTATGTGTATTTCATCCGTTTATTATATTTTTTTTTTTCACATTCTCTTATTTCTGGTAAAAATATTGTGAACTTGTCAAACAGTTGCGTGAAAGACACAGCAACGTCTCACTAATACCTCTGTCTGGATCCCCGATGAGCATCTTGGACTACTGACAACCAAGTGTGCTCATCCATAGGGCTGAATACTGTCAAGCTATCCATGATTCGAAGCCTGACAGATATATGCCAGAAGACACGTCAACAACAGGCTCGGGACCAATGATGCCTAATTTGGTAAACCTATACACCTCATTATTCCCAAAAAATACTCATATGACCTGGTACCCAGACTAGAAGCACATCCTTCCCATCAAGAAAGTTCTTCAAGTTTTTAGAACTTTTGGTATCGATTTCTTATCTAAAACATAGTTTCGAGATTCCCCTGAATTTAAAAAAGTGGATTCCAGAAAACAAGGCCTATGTGTCCGTGAATGTATGTGAAAGCATAACACCAAATTTGAAAATTCGCTGAATGAACAAACTTTCGGTTATTATTTATTATTATTATTACTTGTCTGTGGGGAAGGACCTAACCTTACACTACCCAAAGTCCCTATATAGCTACCCCAAGAAAAACAACAACAAACTGGGTCAAGAACAAATATCCCAGACCCGCGTCTAATATGCGCCTAAGATTCACCCGCACTCCGAACAAATCGGACCGTAACTTTAAAGGGAAATAGCTTAAGCTCCACCACAGATATCCTGTTCCGACCAAAGGTCTAAACCTAATTTCCTCACAACATAAGTATTCTGTCATAAGATGGATAGGTGTTTCCACTTCTGCCTCACAGACTCTTGAAAATAGGTCCGGCAAGAGCAATATTACATAGAGAGGTCTCCTTAAACCACAATGACAGATGCCAGAGAGAGTGCCAGTTGCGTGAAAGACACAGTCCTCTGTCTGGATCCCCGATGAGCATCTTGGACTACTGACAACCAAGTGTGCTCATCCATAGGGCTAAATACTGTCAAGCTATCCATGATTCGAAGCCTGACAGATATATGCCAGAAGACACGTCAACAACAGGCTCGGGACCAATGATGCCTAATTTGGCAAACCTATCCATTTCTTCATTCCCAAAAAATACTCATATGACCTGGTACCCAGACTAGAAGCACATCCTTCCCATTAAGAAAGTTCTTCAAGTTTTTAGAACATTCTAACACCAACCTGGAAGTGAAGACACATGAACTCAGCGTCTTCTTCAGCGCAGCTTGGCTGTCTGAGCAGCCAACTTAACTTTTAGTTGTTAAAATTCCTCAGCCGGATAAACCACTTTATTGTAAAGGACTGGGACATGAAAATGGCTTTAACGATTTTAAACAGTATATAAAAAAACTACGTACAAACATATAAGTCTGTTGACTTTTATTTGAACCTTTTTTTTCCGGGAAAAAGGTGAAGATGGGTTATGTAGACTTTCCTGTAAAGTGCTTTTCCAGTTTATTATAAGGATTTCTATCAACTATATAAATACAATTAGAATTAAATGTATTGCCCAAATACCGTTCGAAAAAAAAAATCGATTGTATGACTATATTGAAAGGTTTTCTCAGTGTTTTCTCCATAAAGTCACCATCGGGTTTCATTTGAACTTGGGGAATACTAACTACATTGACGCACATCAGGATTTTCTCTTTTGTTTTTTTCTTTGTACAACATATTTTAAGGAAATACAATGATTTTAAAAAGTAATTATGATGATTTATAATACAAAACAAAAAATTATGACTCATTTGTTTATTAAAAAAAAATGGACAAATTTGGAATCTGAAAAAAAGAAAAATGGGCTATCAGTTTCGTTTCTTTTTTTTCTCTGAAAACAGATTTTAAAAGTGTTCTGGGGAGGGGGTTGAAAGGTCACGTGAGCCTCAAAAAGGTCGATATATTAAGATTAGATTCTTCTATTGATATAAAATTAAAGACAAGTAAATATTTAGTAAGAAATGGAGTTGCAGAGAAAGTTGTGTGAATGTTTCACACCAAATTATTATATAAAACAGAATATCTATATAATTCTGTTAACTGTAAGCGTCATAACTTATTTATTTTTTCAATTAAAAACCAAAATAAATAAATGCTAAATGAAATAATTATAAAAAGTTTAAAAAAATATACTTTAAGAAAAAATATCAAATAAGTTTTACACCCAGTTTCATATTGTATTCTCATCATTGTAATTATATTTTGGAAGAGAAGGGGTGGGTACCTTCTGACAACACGATCAATATTATCTTAATTTATCGTGAGTGCCGATCAATAATAGCTCAAGTTAAAATGTTATTCTCATCCAAGATTAGTTAGTGGAAATAATGGTGATGTAGTAATACTAAATAATTTTTTATTTATTTGTTTAATTATTTATTTAGAATCTCTTGATTTATCTCTTTACTAAGTTTAAATATGCGATGTATTAAACAAAATAATCGGGGGTTTATGTAAACGAAAAAATGACTGTTTTGACTAGCTAAAGAAGTTTCATGAATTTTAAAAATCTATCTTCATACCTCTGCCATTTATAAGCACAATATATTGTATTAATGTTAGACTGTAGAGTTGTTTTTTTTTTTTGCATTAGCTCTGAAGGCCATAGCCATAAGGTATATCATTAAAAAATACATAATAAACAAGCTGTTAATTATTAACCTATTACGAGTATATCCTCGCGTCCAGAATATATTTTTATGAATTATATTTAATAAATCAACATTACATGTGCTCCTGTATCCAGAATGAGATGGACACGGCACTTTCACATCACCACACCTACTGAGACTACGCATAGAAACACCCACCAGATTAACGCTCCCGATCAAAGATGAAGGAAGCAGGCCTCCGCAGCCAACAGTCGCCACTCCTGTGCGGCGACCAACTCCTCACTCAAACCAAGCTTTCATTCCTTAACCTAAAATAAAAGCCCACATTCATTCCAGTAATTACATCCACACTAATAAATACTTGCCAAACAATAATTACTTTCATACCAATAAAATATACATAATATAATAAAAAAAAAAACACCCCTATAAATAAGTACATGCTTACAGATACTCGTGATAAAATTATTTAAATACTAACTGTATTTTACCACTCTATATACATACTAAGAATTACAGGGTACAATCATGTAAATAAAAATTGCGTTGGGAAGGCGTACTCAATATTCCACCTTCCCTTGTATATTTTTATTCTAAATAATTTAATTAACTATTAGATTCTGATGTTATTTTCATTTATAAAATTTAATAATGAAATGTAAACTTCTCTATCGGGAGTTGCAAGGACCTCTGTATAGCAAAATGGATTTAGCATTATTTCGGTTAGTTTCTTCATAAAAATCTGTCTGCTATGTTCATATTTGGGACACACCATAACGATATGTTCAAGAGTTTCATTTTCCTGACATAAGTGACATAATGGTGATATCTCAGTACCAATTTTGTGTAGATATTTCCTACATAGTAGAGTTTTTCTATACTGTATTGTGTCCCCTCATTCAAATAGTCAGTTCAATTGTGAGTTTTTTTTTAGAAAACCGTGACTGGGTCTTACGATATACGAGTATTAATAATTTTACGACTATACGGGAAAAACAGTGAAAAGCTGTTTAAGCTGCATGCTTATGTGAAATCGAAAAGGAAGTTATCCTTAATCAGCGATTTATCTGGACTTGGTTTTTAAAAAAATTTAATAGTTGTGATACGACCTTAGAGAGAAAGACAGTTTTAGGTGACGTTGATGAGACTTTACAGGAATATATAATCCCAATATCTGAAATAATCCAAATTGAATTTATGGTAGGTATGTTAGAGTTTAGGTGGTAAATACGTTAACCAAATTGTTCATGTAACCTCTCTAACAGATAGAAATATATTAATAATTAAGATAGAAGTAATTAATAAAGGTTATGTTACAAATGTAATTAGTGTTTAGCATCAGAGATATTTTCCGTGATAGCCTGCTTGTTTTTTGTGGTTATCGACCGGTTTCGGGCGTTCGCATCAGGATGCATTTGTCGAACAATGTAACAACATAGATTTGCACAGAGCAAATTTAGTTGATACACTCAAGTGGATCAACAAAGTTGAGTGTACCAACCACAAATTTTGCTCAGTGCAAATCTATGTTATCACACTGTTTGACAATAAATGCATCCTGATGATGGGTGAACGCCCGAAACCGCTCGAAGTCTACAAAATGAAGCAGGCTATCACGGAAAATGTCTCTGATGCTTTCCAGCTATGCGGAACCAACCATCACAACAAGTAATTAGTATTATTAGAACTGCTTTAGATGACCTCATTAGGCAGAAACGTCCGGACTTTTACTTTCTCTTAACACAAGTAAGTGGAAAATATTTTCGAAACTGAGTTTTCACCAGAAATACATTGTGCCTCCCTGAATATGAAAAAAATGTTTGTAGCGAATAGTCTCTGTATGTGTGTGTGTATTAACAGAATATCTCAAAAATGAAAAGTTGCAGGAAGCTGAAATTTGGTATTCCGTTTAGGCCAAGTTCCACACAAAATCCATAAAATCGAAAAGTGCGTCTTTACTGAATGTTTTTTTTTTTTTACTTTTTCGTGATTTTCTCTAAATCGACTACAACGCTTTTCTTTAAATATACTATTTACATACATAAATCCGTAACATTTTTATTTAAAACTTTTTTCTTGGGAATATCGATTTTTATGAGGTTCTGAGAGAACAGTCGCGTTATGCTTTCTTCTGAAGTATCACTTCAGTATAATATATGGTTTTACCACCTACATAATATTAATATACATTAGAACCATTGATAGAATTCCAAATTTAAAGAAAATCGATTAAACAGAAGTGCGATTTTACAGAATAGCTTTGGACTTTTTTCGAAAATTATTACGATTTCCTTTACAATTTGGGATGCTAACTTCACAGAATAAAAACTTATTACTTTTATTGGTTTATTGGTTAATATTGATTTTTGGGGAGGGGGTTATAGGGGAAGAATAGCGGCCAAAAACTTTATTTATTTATTTTCCTTGATTAGGATTATTTATGCATTTTTTTTTTTATTCTTCTATTTTGTGGTACCGCATATATTACTGAGAAAGTAGTAATCATATACACTAATAATAACGTCAAATAAAATGGGGTAAGAGAAAAGTTGTAAATGTAAAGTTGTATTGTTTGATCGGAAATGGTGTTTAGAAGTGTATGAGTGGTACCGCAATTTTGTTAGTATAAGTTATTACTACAAAAAAAGACATCTGTATTTGTTTGGCCAAAGTAATGTTGGTAAAACTTACTTTACAAAGTTGATAACTAAATATTTGGGTAATCGTGTGTATTACGCGTCAGATGAAAGACCACTATTCGATATTTGTTCTGACCATAAACTGATCATATTCGAGGAATTTGATATTAGAAAGTATAATTTGGAATGGTTAAAGCAATTATTAGCTGGTGATGTTTGCTACATTAAACGGAAATACGCTGACGAACGTGTATACGTTAATACAATACCAATAATTTTAATTAGTAACTACAGACCAATTAATGACACAGAATTTTTAAACCGACTACATGTAATTGAGGCTGACTGTATGTTACAGGATATCGAAGAAGGAACTTTACAAGAAGTTACAACTTTTCATATCGGAGACGATTCTACTGATACCGACTAAACATGTACTACCGAAGACGATACAGACGATACTATAGGAGAATACCACGACGTTATATTGGTACTTGGAATTACAGTCCTATTACTTACTTCACTCACAAATTTACAAAAGTTGGTAGTTTATTAACAATGGGTGGATTTGGATCTAACTATGAGGAATTTCAGTGTCTAATTTACCCATATGGAACTCCCACAAATTTGGCAGGAGATCCGAACGATTGGGGTATCAACCCTGAAATAAAAATGATATTAGCCCGATACTTTAAATTTAAATTATACAAAGTTACTCAAGTTATACATCAGATTAAACCGTTTACTTTCAGCGTTATAGCTGATGAACATGCCACGGCTGAACAAAAGTATGCCATTGCGAAGTATTATCAAGATCGGTATGCAATTCAAACAGGTCCAAGTAGAACTGAAATAGACAACTTAGATGACTACGTATTTAATGAGACTCCACTGACTAATGCTTCAATGCAGACATTTCGGACTGGTAAACATTACATTGTACGATGACGAAATTTCATATTCCGACATTGGTGACAACTTGGATTTACCAGCTAAACGTGATAAAAAAAATTACTCCCCAAAGTCGTCTGATAACACGCTATTACCCAAAGTGCCAACGTTATGCATCTACCAATAATTTTTACATGAGTCAAAGTTCTAGTTTCATTAAATGGTTAAATTTGCAACACGCACTGCGTGCACCTACGTTGCTATACGGTCGTCTGATGCCAGAGTTAATACCAGCATCTATGAAAGACGACACTTTCCGACTCATGGGTTCATATGCGGTTTGTGAAGTGAAAATTTATTATACTATCAAATTTTGTGGCTTAAAATATAATAAAAGTTTTTAATATGTATTTTGTGTTATACAAAATACATACCAGAATTTTTTTTATTATTAAAATCTAGGGAGAAATAGGTCACTAATTTCATCTTAGTATTATTATTATTATTATTTTATGTTTTATGGCGTCGACTGCTGAGGTCTTAGTATTATTATTATTTTAATAAAATTAAGACTGGCCTTCTTAGTATTATTATTATTTTATTATTATTAAGTCTTTATTGCAAAAAAAAAAGTACAATCTGGCAAAACTAAAATAATATAAAATACAACGTAAAGAAAGCACTTCTAAAGAAAATAAAGGTAATGAAAACTAATTCTAAAGACAACAACCATGGTTAAAGCCGTTCGTGGAGTCCAAAATTTGAAATATTATGTTTAAAAGAAAAAAGTTTTATATATAAAAAATAATTCTGCTTATCATGAAAATATTATGGAATACATAATCATTAATAATTACAAATTTATACATGAAATGCTTCGAGCATAATTGGACAACGAAAGCCATTGATTGCTTGCCATTTAGATAATCAAACATTTCTTGCCCTGAAAGTGATTCTTTCCCAAACCATATCAATCTTTGTCCACTGAGCTTAATATAGAGAGCAATAAAATGATAGGTTGGGTCAGCTAACATCCTTCCGCATAAATGGCAGCATTCTTCTCTTTCATGTTGAAATGGCAACAAGGATTGACCAACGTTTAGCATACTTACCCGAGCTCTAATAATCCATCTCACAACATTCAATGGTATAGCACTGTAGAGATAGTGATTTATTTTTATTTATTTATTTATTTTAATTTAAGGCGCGTCAACATCTATGGTCATTGGGCGCCCGGAGCCTTCTTAGTGAACTGCCGGCCTCCGGACAGTGTTCTCTTGTTACAGACAACACTGTCCATCACCGGACGGTGAGCTGTAAAGGCTCCTAGGAATAAAAAAATCTAAGGGCAGCACAGCTGGACTCGAACCCGGGTTCTCCGCGTGAGAGTCCAGTACGCTAACCACTTAGCTATAATCCCTTCCCTTCTTAGTGTTATTATTATTATTATTATTATTATTATTATTATTATTATTATTATCTCTTACTAATACTAGACACCAAAATTGTTTTGTAACTATATAGAAGAAACTATGTCGTTTTTCTTTAAATAAAAAAAAAAAAAAAATCTGATTTGAAAAACTCACACAAAATTCTCTTTACTCTCACATAAATTGCAATTTACTTAGTTTTGATTTATTATTTGTTTATACGGAGGGAGGGGTATTGCCAAATTATAAAATTTCAAATATAACTGAAAATGTATATATACAATCATTTGAAATTGATAATACTAAATCTAATTACCTAATTATCTAATAAGATAGATTGATAGATGTTTATTTTTTTTTTATTTTTTATTTATTTAAGGCGTCTCAACATCTGTGGTCATTTGCGCCCGGAGCCTTCTCAGTGCACTGCCGGCCTCCGGACAGTGTTCTCCCGTTACAGACAATACTGTCTATCACCGGACAGTGAGCTGTAGGGGCTCCTAGGAAGAGAAAATCTAAGGGTAGCACGGATGGATTCGAACCCGTGATCTCCGCGTAACTAGTCCAGCGCGCTACCACTGAGCTAATCCCTTCCCTTTTTTCTTTTTATCTTACACAGTTACAAAAAAATATTGACAAAACATCACAAAGGCAATGATCTTACGACCGTCTGTCTCAAGTTGTTATCTCAATATATTTAATAATAAATAGTGACAATTATATTAAGCAAAAAAAAAAAAAAACAATATATGGTTCAATAAAATAACAATAAATAAATAGCTAAAGTAAAATAATATACTCTCCAATTTCACAAAAAAATAATACCAAACTGAAACAACAGGAGAAATTCATTCTGGAAAAAATATATTCGAAAAAAATATATTTGAATAAAAAAAATGCCTGTAATATGTTGATTTGGTAAACTTAACTAAACTTATCCAGTCTCCACCCTTTTAAATAAAACAAGCATTTTTCTTTATTTAATTTAACACTTTTAAAACAATTTATCCTAAATTCTTTCAAAATTGGGGCACACTGCTAAGAAATTAATTATCTAATTACCCAATTATCTAATTGGTAATTATCAAAATCCGTAAGGCGATTTTCTTTAAACTCGGAATTTTGTGGCCATACATTAAATTCTTATTACTGTTATATAGGAATCATTGAATACCCATATTAAAATTGTACTTTAGTGGAAACCTAACGGCATCTCTTCCCCCAGAACACCCCCCTTAAATGATTATTCCGGGAGGGAAATATTTCAAATAAAAAGATGTAGTAGCTCTTTGTCGGGGGAGATCCAGGTTCAAATACTTGGGGGCAATTTTAACCTCTAATAATTGTGTTAGTGAGAATATAGGTGAGAGAATCGCAGCCGGTAACAGATGTCTCTGGGCGCTGCAGCCAGTTTTTAAAAGGAAATGTTTGTCCCGAGCAGTAAAAATAAGAATCTACCTAACGACTATGCGGCCAATCGTAACCTATGGTTCGGAAGCATGGGTATTAACCAAAGCGGACGAACAAAAGTTGTGCAGGCGGGAAAGAAAAGTACTAAGAAGGATATTTGGACCGGTAAGGACGCAGGATGGCTATAAAGTCAGGACGAACCGAGAAGTAGTAGAACTGTTCGGTGAGCCAGATATAGTAGCCACTATAAAGTCGGGTAGATTACGATGGCTGGGACATTTGCATAGTATGGAGGAGATGAGAGGTCCCAAGAAAGCTTTGTATGGACACCCTGGTGGGAAAAGGCCGAGGGGCAGGCCCAGAATGAAATGGTTAAGGGATGTGCAGGACGACTTGGAAGCCCTTGGTCAGCAAAGATGGAGAACGTCCGCAAGGGATAGAGATAGGTGGAAAGCTGTGGTGGCTGAGGCTTGGGTCCTTCATGGACCGTTGTAGCCCTTGAGTAAGTAAGTAAGCTCTTTGTAACTGAACTGAACATTCTACTGAGAAAAATGGTATTCATCTAAATGAAATATCAAGTTTCAGCTTTCAGGGATTTTTCAATTTTTCGAGTTAACAAACCCACACAGAACAGTTTTAAAAAAACCATTCTTTGTAGAACTCACAAGACCTTAAACAAGTATTTCGGTTCGTCAAATTTATTAAATCTAAGAATTAAAAAAAAACAAAGCAAAAACGGAATAGCTATTGCACTCAAAATATCTTTTAATTTTAATTGCTCGAAAATAGTCTTTTAAAACTGTTTATAACAATATACACTGTCTATTAGGTGATATTAGAGAACTGCTACAAGCCTGATTTAAAATAACGGAAACTTAATTAGATAATAAAAAACAAAGATGGTTTAGAACGATTAAGATCAGCGAGAGCAATATTATAGTTCATATTTTTTTTTTCTTAAATTATGCGGAATAATTAAACATAAATCTCCATGAAGTTAGTTACTTAACATTCCAATGTTTTTTTTTCTTAGCCCAATTTATATGAAATGTGGGGTAATTTAAGTTTAAGTATGTTTTTTAACGTTTAGAATGTGTTTTTTTTTTTTTTTTAATAGTAAACTTTATTCGCCTTTGATGCAAGCGGACCAAAGTCAGTTCCCGGTCGTTGCCCATGAGTACATGGTCAACTAAATATACTAACAAACCGTGATTGTGAATGCCACAAGCATGATAATAAGCTATGCGACTACATGCACACAACATGCAAACAAATGTAAACTGTGACGTAACAAAAAAATGCGCTAGTGATGAAATTGATTTTTTTTGGCCAGAAAAATAGTTTTGAAAATTGTTTTAAACTTTTAAAGGCATCTCATGCAAAAACATTAGGATCTTTTTGTTTGACACTCAAGTGTCCATTGTTTGCATAACTACGAATAATATTTGAAGCATATGTGAAAATCGGTTAATGCCAAATCTAGAGTTGTTCATGGTTTTGTATATATGAGTAAACATAATAATTCTCAAGAGAAACAATTAAAAAAAAAAAACTCAAAATTAATATAAAGCATTTAAACATTTTCAATTTTCATCTCACTTGAACTTAATGTAGAAAGAAATACTTCAGTGAAGCAACGCTGCTCAACGATATTGAGTTGTTAGACGACACAGCGTACAAATCAATCGACAGACATATTATATTTAAACCAAGTTGATTATAAAGTAAAATAACTAATAATAAAAAGAAAATAATTTCAGGAACCTTATGGGTGACTGAAACTAGTCAGGATGTTAGAAAACAAAAACATACTTAAACATGTGAGGCATTATCATCCGTGCAAGTGCTGGGATATTATGCTCAGGGAGTCCACAATAACGCCCTCCACAATAGGAAACAGATCATCGAGGCTGATGCCAAAGCTGTTCAAAATGTCAGATGTGACTCTTGGGATGACACCTCTCGAGCCAAACCACAGGCCCTGCACCCTCCTATCTATAGGCCCTGTCTCCAAACTGGTCTCTAAATTTTTCCTTTTAAGTGGGGAATACACTTCTCGTAGATTTTGCTCTTCTCCTCATGGACCTTCTCCGCTTAACTCGGTTCATTACTCTCGTATCTGATCGTTGGATCCAAAACAAAAGCAATGTGTCACTGTTATCCTGGAAGGTCACGATGTCGGCATACCTGACTAAACCGTCCGAATTATAGAAAAAATTAATTAATTCATTTTTTTTAATTAATTAATTGATATATTATTATTATTTAATCATTAATTTTTGAAAAAATTAATTATAGAAAAAATTAATTTTTAGCGTTTCTGTGAAGTAATGACTTAGTTTTTTTACTTTCCCTTACTCCATAGTAAGAGGAAATACCTACCTACTGTAATCTTGTCAAATTTTCTATATCGAGTTTTCACCGGAAATATACTTTTTGAGGTCCCCTGTGTCAGAAAAAATGGTTTTTAGCAAATGGTCTGCGGGTAGGTATGTGAAACGCATGGCTCAAAAACAGAAAGTTAAAACTTGACTTCCGTCAAGGAATGAACATGGGATCCGACAATAAGTTGTCTGTCATAAAAATCTTCAACCGGAAGTACCATTTTACGTAAAGAATTGAAAGTTTTTTTGCAATATTTTCCTAAAAAAATGGCTCCAATGATTTTCTTTAAAACTTGGTATATCAACTACACATATTAAGAGGTACAACTTTTTTTCTTTTTGAAACATTTCTTTGGAAAAATTCATTTAAGGCGGTTTTTAGGGGAGAAGTGGGATTTATGTTTTTCTATGAGTGTTAAATTAGTGTTCTATTATTTAGAAACGATTTTTACAACTAAATAATATTTAATAAAATTAAATATGTTGCCAAAATTCTTCTTCAAAATTAAGTAAGGCAAAATCCAAGTTCATTATGTTTCTGTTATGGGTGGTTGTAACTAATCACTTTGTTGATTGTGACAAGATTCAATGAAGATCAATGTTGATAATCTGTGTGGTGTTTGACAGAAACTTAAAAATTGAAGTCAACACTCTATATGGACTTGATAGCCATATATTCTTGACGATGGATGAAAAACCGAAAAGCAACAAAAATAAGCATTCTATTCGGATTCGGATAAAATCCCCGATGTATAAATATTTATATTGCATAATTTGATGTTATTATAATAATTAGACTATGACGGTGGATTTATATGTTTGTTCGTTGAGTTTAGTTGACAAATATAAATTAAATTTTGCATGGTCCTACGTCTATCGTATTTACGTCCTACGTCTATCGCTAGCCAAACTTCTTCTCAATATTATCTCTGTAGGGTAAAGTAAAAAATTCCTCTGCAGTTTTTTTTTTTTACGAAATATTTTATGAATCCAAATCGACCCATTCATTCGTATCAGAATTCAAAAATCATGATCATGCCTGTCACATTAGCAGGCTATTTCTGACCCTTTTAAATAAACATGAATTCCATTTATACTCTTCTTAATATTTATTAAATTATAACAAATATATTGATTTCTAAAATTTTCATAAATCACTAACTAGGATTGAAATATATTAAACATTTCTACAAAAGTTTCAATAACAATAAGTAACTCTAATAATAGTAATATTTCTATTTTTCATAATTTCCAAAAACTCTTGATTACGATTAGATGGAAAACATATTGTCTATTGAATATTGTTAATTAATATAAACTCTATAAAAAAACATAGGTTCCAATCAATAATAATTTTGGAATTAATACTTGCAATTCCATTACTAAAATATGTGAGAATCGCTGTTTATATAAATTACCATGGTTTCATTATTCTTATCGTATATATGAAGAAAATATAGGTGTACTATTTTTTTATACTAATAATTATTCCTGCACAATTTTCAAAATCAATATGTTCGCATTTTTTTGGGACGTACTTAAACGAAAAGAATAATGGTTCCGAGTTTTAACTGTTTTCTTGGCAGTTCATAAGATTCCAATACCAATGAATACAGTTTTAAACATACATTGAAATACAGTAATCTCTCATTGAAATTGGTAAGTCTTTAAGCTGTAAAAGGAAATTTTTTACAAAGATTTGATGCTTTTCTTCTGCTGCTGGTGGAATATAATGTCCAGCAGAGGGGAGGAGAAATCTATTGTAATTGATGATGATTTGCATCAAACTTTATCCCGATGTACATTCGTTGAAACTTACACAAAATTTATCCTAAGAATATTTAGCAAATACTAGATGAAAAAAAACATATTTAACCAAGAATTTATTTATGATAACCTCTCCCAGTAAAAGGTTACCGAAAACAGTCTCCCAACAGTGTCCAGTTTTTGTCCAATTTATAATGTTTCAAACAGAATGCAGAGCATTCTGGAAGGGACGCTTAAGGAATGCCGTGATGGGTTGGTTTAATAATTAGTATTATTTTATTCGCATAATAATTTCATTAAAATGAGGAAAAGCAAAACAATCTGGACATCTTTTATTTAAAGCTAACATCTATCGCCATGATAGCCGGAGAAATGCTGAAGATTCACAGAAGAATAATGTATCGAAACATATTTATATCTGAGGTTATTGTGCGTGGAGTAATATCAGAGCACTGCCGCACGGCCTCAGAGCAGTGTTCTCTTGTTACAGCTGGAGCGGATCCAAGGAAGAGAACTACTGGACTTGAATCCAGGACTTCCTCCGCATTACAAGTCCAGTGTGTAACCATTTAAGGCAATCCAACCCTTCAAAATGAATTATTGATGGGATTATTGATGATTTATGATTATTAATAACATCCTTTTCTCTTAGAAAATAACATTGGTTTACACAGGAATTTTTGCCCAAAGGTTTACATAATTTCCAGCCGGCCCTGAGAAATGATATTATAATAATGGAGCTTAATCGGTATGTAACAGAAAATTAATAATGTTAAACCTTCACTCTGACTACTGTTATAAAATATATATATGTAACATGCAACTGTAGTCCATTATCAGATAACGAAAAATCTGCTTTATTGAAAATTGTATTGTTCAAAAATGAAATATTTAAAATGTAAAAATTCCTGTTACAATGAAATGTGTTTACAGGTTGATATTAAACAGTCTAGTTGGAGCTGAATTAAAAGAATTTGATAATGGCATGAACTTGTATGGTCATGTATGAAGAAGAAAAAAGAAAAGAAAAAGAAACCCAGACTGGATTGTATGTAGAACTAGTAACATGAATAGACTAGTTCCTAGTGATTGGTTGCCCGTTACTTGACGTCAGGCAAACTAGTTCTGATTGTCCATTTAATTTCTTTTGTTAAAAACTCCCTTTTTATGGCTATAATATATATATATATATATATGAAGTAGAAGAAGATGGAAGTATAATGAATAAAGGGTTGATATCAGGGTAACAAGAATGAATTAAAGAAGGGGAGGAGGTGGTTCTTTTCAAATTATAAGACGGGCGGCCTTCAGACGTCCTCGATAGTAATGGAGTATGTATATAGTACATTAGAGTTGTCCCACATGTACCGTACAAACTCCTACAACAAACGACGACCTTGTCAAGGAGGGCTAGTACTGAATTCCACCTTCATCTTGTCCCCATAGAAGTAATAGTTCCTGCTTACCGCCTCAGGCCAATCTCTCCCCCAGATCTA
Organism: Triatoma infestans; assembly: GCA_011037195.1. Lineage (NCBI taxonomy): Eukaryota > Metazoa > Arthropoda > Insecta > Hemiptera > Reduviidae > Triatoma > Triatoma infestans. The sequence continues at coordinate 89,633 of JAAEAF010001257.1, read as the reverse complement.
TCTCTTTTCATATTATAATCCAAATATATATACATATTATATATATATATATATATATAAACTTCTGTAAATTTTTTTTTTTTTATTCTCATTTTTTCTGCGTCTGGCGGGTAACGTTCTTCAACGAACGAAGTTGTTAATTTTAAATAAGAGTTTCATGAAATGGAATTTAAGATTTACCACAAACTTGGCAACATTTTTAAATGCATCTCCAAATTTTGCTGGGTTTTCTCTTTTATTGTTCCTTTATTTCTAATATTATGTTTCTGTTATCTGTTTATTATTGGTTTTACTTTCTCATCTCTTCGTGTCTTGTTTGTTTGGTTTTTTTGTTGTTTTTTTTTTCATGATTATTAATAATATCTTTTGATATTTATAGTTTTAATCCACCAGACTTTGATCAACCAAAAATATTGATTGCGTCAAAATTTCAATAACTTTTCCGCACAGTTTTTTGGGAATGTTATTCAATATTTTAGCAGAAGCAAAATTGAATTTACTTCTACAAGCTGATCTATTGAAACACATGAAAACTTTTCTTTTACAGAGCGAAGCAGGAACAAATTATTAAAAATTATCATCTAAGATTTTACTTCTACAGTTCTGTTATTTCCCATTTTATCTCTAAACACATATTTGTAAATTATATATTAAGTAGACTTGTGGAGCTACCAACAGAAAAAGAGAAAAGAAAAAGAAATTTTTCTTGAGATTTCGAAGGTCGCAAAAAAGAAAAAAATACCTTTGGAAAAGCTGCAAATTAATATCTTTGCTCTAGAATGAAATTACGAAATGAAATATTATAAGCTATTCAAAGATTTATAACTAGTGACAATCCCCAAAAATACTAGCCCCTCTCTCTCTCTCTCTCTCTCTCTCTCTTTCTACATCTTCAGAGTTATGAACAGAATTTGGAAATAATATTAACTGGTATTTTTGTAGTTAAATATATTTTTAACTTACAATAATTACTAGTTAAGTAACTGCCACTAACAATTACAGGGTTTTTTTTTTACAACTAATGGAATGTAAAATTACAACTAGTAGTTGAAAAATTACCAAACCAGCAGTTGTGTAGTGTCAATCTTAAAGTGACAGTGATTGGAATTCGTGGAATTTTTAGCTCAATTTGAAGCAAATCAAGTATGAAAGTTAGAAATTGAAAATTAACTAGGAAATAAATAAAATAAAGCAGAATATGTAGTAAAATAAATAAATAAAGGAAGTAGTATTCAAGTAGTTATAGTTGTCAGTTTTATAACTACTTACAACTATTCAAGTCGATAGCTACTTTTGCAACTACTTCAGTAAAAAAAAAAAATAATAATAAAACTTAAAAGTAAATGTAATTATATTTGTAGTTGTTAATTGTAACAACATTTCAACTAGTAAAACTATAGTTAATAATTTGTAGACGAACTAAGTTCATTGGCAACTACATTTTCTTCAACTTTTTACTAACGATCAATTTCTTTTAAGAATAACAATTAAATAATTTACGTATAATAAAACATATAACACAAATAATTTATTACTATCAGTAGGTAATCGTATAAAGAGTTGATTCAATCAATGCATTTTACATCAACGATTATTGTGAACGTTTCATTTGTCAAAGGTTTTTTTTTTTTTTTTTTTTTTTTTTTTTTTTTTTTTTGGGCGCATCGACTGCCTTGGCCATTAGCGCCATGGTATATTGTTGTTTAGTTTGTTAATAATTAATTGTTTTCTATTAAATGATTCTAAAATAGTATTTAATATATTATTAAAATATTGATCTATTACTTAAAAACAAGTTTACAAGTTTATAGAAAATCGAATAATTTTTTTTCTTTTAATAATGTTAAATTTAATAACTGAATTTATAACCTTATTAAATTCAAGCTAATTGTAGAATTTGAGGGAAATGTTATTCAGTTACTTAAAAGCTCTGGCGAGCAAGTAATACAAACTTCGATCTAGTAAACATGGACCCGCTTGTCACAATTCGTCTGATCAATACTTTTCTAGCATGGCTAGTTTTAGGTTACCTATAAATAATACAACTAAAGAAAACTAATTTTCATTATTTATTTAGGCAAATTCTATAAATTATTCCAAGGCATACACTAAGAAATGTATTTATAAATACTAAAAAAATTCTGATATGAAATAATTATACGACTTTCTTATCGTGTAAAAACTAAATTGACACATTTTTTTTGGAAAAACTCTTTCAATTATGACTGGGTCTTGCTTGTTTAATTGGCAGTTGAAGAAGCAAAAACCTAATTCAAATTCTTCGAGGAACTAATAAACGATTTCGTATCCTTTCAAGACTTTTAGACACACGATTTAAACTTATTTAAAAGAAATAAGCTACAGAACTTTATTACAAACTAGAGTTATGGCGGTTCCACGTTTATCGTATCCCATTACTTTCAGTGCAAAAATCCTACGAATAAATTATGTCGCCAATATAAAACGTTATATAATGATTCTATCCATTCCATTTTTGTGTCCGATCTAAAATAAAATTTCCATTATCAAAAGAATTCCATAACTCCATTTCTCATCATCATAATCGATTGGTTCAACAACTAACAAATCACAAACTTTACCCGATAATATATGTGGACATCTTTAGCGTCATTAACCTCTGTGACCTTTTAAATTACCTTCAACACAATGAAGTAATACCATTGGGTATTTTTCTTCTATACATGTAATTCATATCATTTAAACATTTAATCCCCATTTGCTGATTGTATTTATTGTACAGTTACAAATAAATTATTAAAGGAGAGAAGAAAAGTACTTGAGACAGTTTAGTTAAAAATATGGACAAAAGATTCGTCCATAAATGCGAGAGGCGATGCTAAAATATCGCTGACTACATGGCTATAAATATATATTTATGCAAAAATTTTGATTAAATAAGAAACAAACATCAAAAATTTTTTTTTTTTTGATGATTGTATTAGGCTTTTAAATAAATAAAAATTAATCAGATTAATTTTAAATGTAATTCTATGTAATACAATAGAATAAATTATCTTTAAATGTAAGCGATATATATTGAATATTTGGCAAGTATAAGATACAAACATTATACATTATAGTCTGATTTCATATAAGTATATATAATATAACATTTTATGAAACAAAAGTGTAGCAAAAATTATACTATGTATAGAAAAATATTTGTATAAATATATCAAAATTATTAGTGATTTAGAAACACTCCTCCAAAAAGAAGCTTACTGTAATACAGGCGAAACGTCGATTTATAACAAACCATTGACGTGGTCTCAACCCGCGTCTATGTATTTTATATATATATATATATATAAATATATCTTTTTTTTTTTTATATATGTGATGTGTGTGTGCCCAAAATACCAAGAATAACTGTCTAAAAAAACCATCAGTGAAGCCTTTTTTTTTTACAAGGAAATCAAGAAAAAATAGAAAAAAAAATTAAGAATCAATCAAGGTGCTTTTTTTTTTTAGTTTAATCTTCAAATCAAAACCTTCAAATCTGATCATCTGGCGATACTTAAATGGCGTATGAAACTCCATTCGATTTTACCGTTCGACTAATATTTATGAAAAAAACAAAAAAAAAACTGCTGCTTTCAAAATGAACTAAAAAAAAAATAAAAAGGGGCCACAGAGCAAAGAAAGGGGGCTGTGCCAGAGTTTCTAGTAGCAGACCTATTGTAAATCACCAGGAACTAGTATCAAACTAGGGGAGACTATTAATTAGATGATTATAACGTACTAGGATTTCTTTTTTCCCTCTCTCTTCTCCCACAACGATGGAGGGTGAATATATTGGGATCAAAAAAAATATATGGGAAACTAGCGTGTACACTATTTACTACATAATTTATAAACTAAACTTTTACGATTTTTGTTGTAGGGAGTGGGGAGGGAACTATATTTTTTTTTTTTTTTTTTTTTTTTACACAAAAAACTAGTGTAGGTTCAGGAAACTGGAAACGTGAAGCTAACAAGAAATAAATCGTGTGACTATTTATATATATATATATTTTTTTTTTTTCAACACGAACAGTAAATTTTGGAAAATAATGAGACAGGGGGTAAGTTATGAATGTCTTAAATTATTATGAATGTCTTAATTCAAAGTTTCGTTAGGCATGTGACAAAACCAGAAAACAATCAACGTCTGACTTATATATTAAATATTATATAAAACTCTTCCCCAGAGTGAGAGAGGACATAACAAATGGTGTTTATATAAAAATTATTATTAAATTCTTATTAGTTATTAAGTTTTAAGACAAGTTAGGAAGTTAGAAGAAATTAATCAAAAAACATAATCTGATTAAATTACTCACACGACTTTCTCTGGGTATAATCTTTATATATATAAAAATGAATGTGTGTCTGTCTGTATTCGATAGATTCAAAAACCATACATCCAAACGCCGTGAAAATTTGGGAAATTATTAGGTATATCCCCGGGAAGGTTTTTGCAAATTTTTAAAAAAAATCAGAGTTCTAGATGCTCCCGAACAAGTATCCCAAAAATATCAAAATAACATTTAATTAGTAATATTTGTTAAAAGTGTAACCATGGATAAATTGAAAAATTAAATTGTTACTCATGAAATTTAGTCATAGAATTTACTTTTTTTTATAAAGCAAATTAAACTGTAAAATATAACATACCCATAAACTGAATTTTTCACATTATGTAGGACATTGATACCTTTGCAAGGACACTACTGTACTCTGAAGTACCAACTTATTTTACGTGGAATACATCAAAAAGAAAATTTCAGCGTCGTAAACAAGGTAGAGCAGTACAAGGACACCTAAATTTATATTCCACAGATGCATTGGGTCGCCTCCTGTACACTGTACATCCAAATAACGCAGAATACTTTTACCTAAGATTATTATTGATCAATGTTCGTGGATTAACATCTTTCCAAGAATTAAAAACAGTCAATGGGCCATGTGTGTGCTACATTTCGTGAGGCTTGCCAGACATTAAATCTCTTAGAAAACGATGCTCATTGGGATATTTCACTCGCTGATGCTTCTAATACTGCTCAACCACAGCAGATATATTTTCCATCATACTAACTACATGTTTTCCGGCTAATCCAAAGGATCTTTGGGAAAAATATAAAGACTATATGAGTGAAGACATTTTACATAGCATGCGTAGAATAAATGCTAATCCCAACATTCAATTTACAACAAATATATACAATGAAGCATTGATTTTAATTGAGGATGTATGTTTGACAATAGCCAACACATCCATTGCTCCAAATAGATCTGGTAATGACATTTTCGATCGTGATATATAACGAGAAACGCACTTCGATGTTAATGAATTACAAACATTTGTTCGAATTAATCTGCCGAAATTGGTATTAGAACAACGAACAGCATATGACACAATTATACATGCAATATCTAACAAGAGTTGTGGTTTATATTTCTTAGATGCACCTGGAGGCACTGGCAAAACTTTTCTTATTTCAATTATTCTGGCAACTATAAGATCACAAAATAATATTGCACTTGCTATTGCATCATCTGGTATTGCAGCAACTCTTTTGGACGGTGGTCGAACAGCACATTCAGCATTGAAATTGCCATTAAATATGCAGGTAATTGAAACTCCAACATGTAATATTAGCAAATATTCTGGGATGGGAAAAGTACTAAGATCATGTCAGCTTATAATATGGGATGAATGCACCATGGCACACAAGAAATCATTGGAAGCACTCAATCGCACATTAAAAGATTTGCGAGGAAATGAGCAGCTGTTTGGTGGTGCACTCATTTTGCTAGCTGGTGATTTTCGACAAACTCTACCAGTTATAACCACGTTGAACACCTGTAGATGAATTGAATGCATGTCTCAAATCATCAGTGTTATGGCGGTATGTGGAGAAAATATCTTCACAATAACAAGAGACTTATAGTTAAAAACATTTTTTCTTTCTTTCCTTTCAGTTCACAGCAACGCAAAGTAGGGTATTAACTTGAATGGTTTGTTTTCTTGCTGAATCTATGTATAATACTTCTATTTACTTCCCTAATAATTAAAATCAGATTGAGCCACAGCGAAGCGTGACCGGGTTTAGCTAGTTATATAATAATTATGGCAAATTTCATGTTTGATTGTAACTGAAAGACTTAATTTTAGAATAGCCAGCCAGCGTCTATAACTAATTCCCAACTACAATCAAACCTATTGCTGTGGTGGTTGGTTCCGCAGAGCTGGAAAGCATCAGAGACATTTTCCGTGGTAGCCTGCTTCATTTTGTGGTCATCGACCGGTTTCGGGCGTTCGCCCATCTTCAGGATGCGTTTTTCAGACAGTGTGCCAACACAGACTCGTACAGAGACTTAGTTTCACACTAACCTTGTTAGTCTCTGTACGAGTTTCACACTAACTTGTTAGTGTGAAACTAAGTCTCTGTACGAGTCTGTGTTGGCACACTGTCTGAAGAACGCATCCTGAAGATGGGCGAACGCCCGAAACCGGTCGATGACCACAAAATGAAGCAGGCTACCACGGAAAATGTCTCTGATGCAAACCTATTGCCCTTAGATTCCCAAGAAAACCCATGAATTCAATAGTTCTCTATGTGATAAAAGATCTTACGTAGCAGCCTAATTACTTCAAACCAATGTTTTTTTTTTTTGTCATTTCTTCTGAATAGGGACAAAAATGAGTTTTCTTTCTTTTATCATTTCAATAAGAGAAAGCAATGTGATGATGATATGTCAAAGAGTTTTACAAATTTATAAAGAAATTATTTAGTTGTTTTCCATAAAGTTTTCCATATATTGTCAGAAATCTATTTGATAAAGTGATGTTTGTACGGCATTGACCAGAAAGTGTTTAAAGAAAAAGAAGTCTTTGTTGCTCTATTACTTTTCGGGTACTATGGTGTCATTCTTCAGGAGCTCTTTAGAGTGGGAGAGAAGTGCACGTTGAGATTGAAATGAAGAAAGACTATCATGAAGAGACGGCACCAATGGTACCCAAAACGTAGTGGTGCAACAAAGTAATTCTTTCTCTTTAAAAACTCATCTGGCCATTGCCGTACAAACATCTTATTTACGAGTGTATAAACTGAATTTGCACTGTGCAAGTTTACGTTAAGAAAATTAGCAGAAGAATATGAGCGCTGGGGTCTTACTTTGAATATTACAAAGACGGAACATCTGTCCCAAAGTAAAGACAGAATAGAATTGGAGGATAAAGAAATAAAAATAGTCCAAAATTTTAAGTACCTGGGATCTATTGTTGAGATTGGTGGTGGTTCTAAATCAGAGGTGCATAGAAGAATTAGAGAAGGGAAAAGAGTCATATGGATGCTCAATTCAGTGCTGTGGAATAAGAATATTTCCCGAAGCACCAAGCACCTAATTTATAAAGCTATATTTGAAAGTATTGTGCTATACGGAGCAGAAACCTGGACTCTAAATAAAAAAGAAAGAAGTAGATTGCAAGCCACCGAAATGGACTACTGGAGGAGATCAGCAGGTAGATCCAGAAGGGAAAAAATAAGAAATGTGGACATTAGAACAGAGTTAAACGTTCAACAAAATATCCTCCAATCTATAGAGCTTAAACAGTTAAAATGGTTGGGGCATTTGTTAAGGATGGGTGGAGACAGAATTCCAAAGGCAGTGTATGAGATGACGGTTGAGGGAAGAAGAAGAAGGGGAAGACCTAGGGCTAGATGGAAAGACTCCGCATTAGAATCCCTGTCAGGATACGGTTTGACGGAGGCCGATGCCACGAATAAGGAGAAATGGAAGGATCGGCTCAGACAGTAGGTTGAGAGGAAACTACTACATGTAGAAAAAAACCTCTGAAAAAAAAAAAAAGTCTACGTTATCACACTGTTTGACAAACACATCCTGAAGATTGGCGAACGCACGAAACCGGTCGATGACCATAAAATAAAACAGGCTACCATGGAAAATGTCTCTGATATCTTGTTATATTATTGAAGCCTGACGATTTGAATACCATTCGATAAAGTTTCATCAATTTTTGAACTGATTTTCATTAAATTTGGAATTCTAGGAATGCATTTATTGGATTTTAACATTTAAAAAGTTGCAGAACCATACATTGTAATTTAAGTACCTCTTTCGGGGGGGGGGGGGGAGATTAACACCTCCAGAATCGTTTTTCCCAGAAAAATCTTTCATATAAAAAATCCACTAGTGATGCTTGTTAGTATGTATAATTTAAAAAAAAATACTAAGAGCCGTTTAGAAAATACCCCCCAAAAAAAAACTGAAAGAAAGATATAAGAATTTCGCTTGCGGTTGACAGAATTTAAGTCAGTTGGTAATGCCGTACACTAAACCTGGACTTTATGCAGCGACAAGAGGCAAAATATGGAACCTCAAATTATTTAAAAGAAAAGAACCATCAGATAACACAGACGTTTTAAAAGGTACTTGATAAAAGATCACATGACTTGCTGAAAATAAATGTGTTATCCTTATATCCTTTCTTAAATCTTCAAACTTTCAAGATATTCAGTCAAGCATTCTAACCTCTTGCGAATCTAATCCTAACGAGAACTTTAGAATCTTCTCCTTACTGTATATTGAACCTAATAATTTACAACGATCTGGATATCCCATTCCTTCAATATAATCTTCTCGTATGCTGTCGCTCAATCCGCATACTTCCCCGTTATCCTTCTTTCAATACTAACTCGTGATCCATTAAGTGATTAAAAATTAGTGAAAACTGAATATGCAATAAAAAATGCCAATAAGAGAGATTTTCCAATTTTTCTATTTGATTATATTTACTCGTAAATTTATTTTTTTATTTAATACTTATTTTATTTTATATATTTTTATGCAAACCAGATTTATTTATGACAATTATTTGTTGTAAAAAAAACAACAAAAAAACAAAGTAAACTTAATGAATAAAAAAGATTGAGAAACTAAAAGATTTAGGTAGAATTCTATTTGAAAAAAAAAAGTTAAGTTTTTGAGATTTTGTATTTCGTGTTCTTGTTTAAGAGAACTTACTGTAATTAAGAGAAGGTATGGTAAAATCACGTCGAATTTTCTGAAATTCAAGTTTTCACCAAAAGTTTTGATGTCCCTTGAATATGAAAAAAATATTTTAACGAATTTTTAGTTATATTTTAGTTTATATCTATGCACTCATATAACTACTCCGAAACCTGGACATTGACTACTAAACAGTGATCAATGATCCAGACCGACAGAAATTAGGTGTTTGAAGAATGTGAAAGGCAAAACCAAGATAGAGTTAGAGTGGATAAAAAAAAGGTCATTATTATTTCAAACCTTGAGTAAGACTTGAAGGCATCCATTAAAATCCTAGAACCAGTACAGATTGAAAGGTTTACGATATCTTGTTCGCCTGAATCCTAACCGATTCATCGGTCCCGTTGTGTCTATGAAGCAAGGAGAAGATGGCAATCGAGAAAAAAAGTTGATCACGGATAAAGCGATGTGTGAAAGTGGTTTTTATGCTCCATTACAGGATATTGTACGGAAGGAAGAAAGTGTATGTCAAGGGGGACAGGTACATTCTGAGCCAAATTGTACAAGCTACTTCCTCACACTACGTAAAAGAATATGATGACGATGAAGAATATAAATGTATGTAAATGTGACGATGAATATATATATACATATATGTGCTGTGTGTATGTGTGTATGTGTGAAAACAATTACCTTTATCCGGATTCGTTAGATTTCGGTCGAAAAACTTGAAATGATAGTACGAATTTACTTATTTGCTTTTTAGTATTTTTGTGATTTTAAATTCGCCACTACTTAAAACACTAACTAACCTGTCATTCGTGTTTGAAATATTTTTCCTCCAGACGACAGAAATGTGGTGTTTGAAGAATGTGGAAGGCAAAACCAAGATAGGGGAATAGAGTGGGGAAAAAAGGCCATTATTCTCAGTACTTTGCCCCGGCCTCCGGATTGTGTTATCTCGTTACAGACAACACTATCCATCACCGAACAGTGAGCTGTAGAGGCTTCTAAGAAGAGAAAAATCTAAAGGCAGCACAGCTGGACTCGATACCGAAACCTCTGGATGGGATTCCAATGCGTTAACCATTGAGCTAATTAATCCTTTCCCTCAAAATAGATTTTATTTTATTTTTAATTTAGGTCAATTTATAGTACACGTTACTAATTTCACAATCTTTCTACAGTCTTTAGTTTTTACACTCTAAAAGTAATGTATATTTATGGCATTCAATGAACTTTATAAAGCCATAATATTTTCATTTTTTTTTATTTTTTATTTTTATTATCACATTGTAGTGCTGACACATTCAACAACTTAATATTATACCCAAAAACTAAGAACTATCGAAAAGTTATAAGCATTTTTTGTTCACTTGCAAAAAGTTTTACTCGCCTTAAGAGTTTGATTGCTAGTCTTCGGAGAGAGGCATAACTTTTAAAGAACGACATTCACCCATGTGGATACTTTTTTTTTCATGATGGATAGTCTAACAGTTTATCTCAAACTGTAAATATATATATAACTTTTGAGCTGAGCTATCTTTTCTTTTATGTCTGTGCTCTATGATAATATTAATACAATTTTTTAAATTATGATATATTAAATGTAAAGCAGACATCCTTAAATAAATTCAGCCTTAACAGTTAATCTTTAAAATTATCCTTAGGTATTAAATAAAGCTTACTTAACATTCTTATTTTACGCATGAATTGAAAAACACCGGCAGCATCATACTGAATTTATCTTTAATGTAATCAAGCGTTAGTAAACATTAAATTAACGAAGTAATTTTAAACACATGTTGTACCTGAAGATGCAAAAAAATATTTATTTATTCGCTAAAGAAACTAGACAAACAGGCAAAAACAATTTAAAGTAATTGATGTTAATTACCTTTAAATATTTTCAAAATATAGATAAGTGGAGAAGTTGATTTATTGACAAATAGTTATTTATTAATTAGATAATAAATTTAAACCCTATTTAAAATAAACAAACAAATTAAAAAAAAACAAAACAAAACAAATGATCATTATGAATGAACTTGCAAGATATTTAATGAATGAAAGTACTTTTAAAAACTATATAATATACGAGTATAAATGGTAGTTTTGTTCAAACAGGTTCTATAGTTTCATTATGAACTGTTTAAATATTTCATCATCATCAATCAATGTATTGTTTCTTTGAAACAAACAGTTTACAGTTTGGTGCTATAAAAATTAATTATTCAGCAATGAAATTTTAGTATAAAAATTATTTTATTTTGAATAATTATTTCTATTAAAACAAATTCTCAACAATAATTTTCCTGAAAACAGGACACTGTTTATTAGCTTTAGTTAAGGAATCGTTCTTATAAGCGGTGATCAAAAGACAAGACAGGGGTGTATCCAAAACAAACGGAATCCAAAATTCTCTTTAGTCAGCTAGGAAATTCACATTAGCAATTTATCAGCTGAATATTGAAATAACCTGCAATCGAGCTCGATTAAATGCCATAGCAAGAGAAATAAATTCTCTGCGGCTTTGCGTTTCAGATTCCCTACAAATCTGTTGAAATTATTAAGAGTATCCTTGTATGTAAGATAAATAACTAATCAAATATGATACGCTTTTAATTTCCTTAATTTTTTTTCTTAGTATCAAAGTTATCTTTTAGAAACTAATAATTATTTCTGAAGCTTTTCCTAGTGAGATTAAAATTTAATATTATTAAGCACTTCAATAATTTTCTTTTTCCTTGGATTAAACTTTTTCCAAATTAGAAACTGTTAATTTTCACATTCTTTACAGTATACAAAGTTTACATTTTCATTTCCGTTTTTGTTTAAAAAAAAAAAATCTTTTGTTGTGCAATAATAGGAAAATCTACTATGATATTCTATTAATATACGTTATTATTCATGGGCTGATCGATAGATAGGTAGCTAGGTTATAGATAAAAAGCTTTATTACAATATATAAATAAGTATGTACAATAATAATATAATGGCTAAAGATTGTGAGATTCGGTCTTTTTTCTTTTTTTAAATAAAAAAACTTAAATTTTTGCCAACATTTCGACAAATACATATTATCTTTATCAAGGTATAAAAATAACAAATGTTAAAACTTCAAAACAAAAAAACAACTTTACATTATATTTTTTTTGGAAAATAAATAGGTGGGAACACCTGAATACCACAGAGAATCATTTTATTTTTTTTTAAAAAAAGACCGAATCTCACTATTCTTATCCATCATTTAAGAAGACGGTCGAGAAGAATAATATATAGAAGTGGCAATGGTACATTAACATTATAACCTTCCTACATTGTTTATGTACTTATTTTTGGATAAGGCGAGGGAAACAATATGCAGTGAAAAAAGGGGGAAAAACCTGTAGCTTTTGGAAAAATATTAAGGAGAGGATGTGTTATAGTCTTTAATATCTGTATGGAGGCTATTTCGCGGCAGAGTGGATTGGAATGACAGTCTAGATTGGAGAGAAGTTTCAGGAGACGATTTTGGTTGAAGTAATATAAACTGGGGTTCCTGACGATTTTTACATGAAGTTGGTCGATTTTGGTGTGTGTCGTGGTGCGTCAGTTTTTTTCATGTTACTATTAACTAGTCAGGCTCTAAGCGGAGGAAGCATAAAGTAACCTTCGGTCTGATGACGACTTTGTACAGTAGGAATTTGTTTTATGTGGTCACATTTTTGAGTCAAGTGACAGTAACGGCTAGTGTAGTCTAGCAATTTTTCAAGAATTCACTTTCTGTCCTGGGCTGATCGATTGTAATTAGTTAAACCACATCTTTATCTTTGCAAATTTCTTCTATAAATGTCCGGCAGTACAACTTATTCCAAATTAAATTCTACCAAAAGCACTATACCTTCCAATTCTTCTATTATTTCGAGCTTTGAGATTTACTAAATAAGTATTCATCCAAAAACATTGATATATTTGCACAATCTCGCTTTCAATTCAGAAATAAATTAAAGTATTAAATTTTATAATTTGCTCTCTTCAATATTTAACAGAATAAACAATTTCTATTTATTTATTAATTTTTTTTTTTTACCTATTTATTTATATTATTTATCTGATGTATCTCTTAGTTGGCTGATCGGCCAAGGGGGTATCATAAGAAAAACACTAAAAAATTTTTAATACACTCATAGACCACAGTCATAATTGAACATGTAGTAATTAATAGAGCATACAAATTTTCCGATTCTAAGATAGCCCCTGAAGAAGACAAACAATGTTTGTCGAAACGTCGGGCCATTAATAAAAAACACTTAAAAATTTTTTAGTGTTTTTCTTATGATACCCCCTTGGCCGATCAGCCAACTAAGAGATACATCAGATCATTTCTAACGGCCAACAACTTCTACAATTTGATTTATATTATTTATATTTAAATGTCAATCACATGGCTGTATATATATATTTAATTATAAAACTATATGTCAATTTATAGTTCTATAACACACATTATTATATTTTTCTCTTAGATGTAGAAGATTATCAATTTTACATGAATATTTGCCTACTTTGTCAAAGGATTAATAACGCGCGTTAATTGTAAATAAATAATACAAATAAATTTCATTTTTTATTTACTCTTACTACTGTAGGAAGAAGGAAACATTGCGACCATATAATATTTTAGAATTATAGTTTGTAGAATAATATTTTAGAATTATAGTAACTTTGATATTCCCACATGTAAGCTGCCACTCACTGTTGGATTATCCAAAGCAAAGTTTCGGTCGAAATCCGTCTAACGAAAATCCAATTTTATTGAATATTTTTATCATTTCTGCTGCACGGTTTACATATGTTACGTGATTTTTTTTTCTATATACTTATTTGTTACTTTAACTTAGATTTAAATTGTCCTAACATTTTTTTTTTATTTGTAAACTTTTTCTATGCAATTTTATTTTAAGTGGATTCTGGGGAGGGAGGGAGCTGTGACTTTATGTTTCCTTTCTGCAATACCATTCCAATAAAAACACGAAAAGTTCAATCGACTAAATAATATTAAAGACTGTCTTTAATTAAATATATTAGGAAAATTGTTAGCGTATATTACAAATCATAAAATGCGCTAAGAGATGAAAGTTTGGGAGACTATATTTCCACATAAACAATTGTTTATTTTTATTTTAATATTAAAACATTATGTAATATTAAATAATATATTGCAAGCATTAGCATCTTTTCTTGCCACCCATTGAGTTAATATTATTATCTTTAAAATCAAGTTTTTTTTTAAAACTTCTGTTTGGTTTAATTAATACTCAGGATATTTTTCCACTTTTTTTTGGATTATATTTTCATATTGTTATTTTATTTTATTTTTCTTTTATATTTGTCTTTCATATTATTATTTTTCTTTTCTTTCTTCTTTCTTTATTTACATGAACCCCTATTCAAATTTATAAGGTAAAGCTAGGAGAGATGACGCACATTTCGAAGTTATGCCCTTTATCAAAATATAGGAGATATATTTTGGGGTAATGCTTATAAAACATATGTCAACTACTATTATCTACAAAAAAATTGTTATTTTTCAAAATAAAGATATAATCATTTATTCCAGAAACAAAATACAAATACACTACATTTGGCCGTCTCTCCTACTATGGTAGGATAGATGACGCACCATAGGTAGTAGACTTCTCCTCTGTGAAGGTAATATGGCTGATCGACATGAAACTTGGTAAACACTATGTCTACGAGTCCAACTTTAACGACAGTTGGAAATCTATCATTTCAATTGCAATTAATATAGTATATACAAAAATAAAAAAAATTTACTAAGCGTTATGAAAATTCACGTTATTAAAACACACGCTGATGCGTATAAATGTTTCTGGAACACAGAAGAACACACAAAATAACCGAAGAATTTTGCAATATGTTCGCTTCTGATCTCTCTACTCCTGGACTAACTTCCATGATGCCACGTGGTGGCAAACAAGAGAAGTAAAGCCTGCGTCTTCTCTCCTACGCCCGTGATCTCTCCTAGCTTTACCCTATGTTAAAACTTAATATATACAATCTTCAATTACATGTAATATCACCGATGGAACATGTATAGTTAAATAAATGCTTATCATAGAGGGATACTTCAGTATGAAAAAAAAAAAAAAAAAAATATTTTAACAATCCTAAATATAAAAAGCATTTCTAATTTAATTAATAGTTTGTGCCTCATATTTGTTAAATATAATCACATGGTTATTTTCTTGCTAATGACAATATTAACAACTATTTTACGAGTGTATTAAATTAATTTTTATATAATTTATTATTTTTTAATAATAAATATATTTTTACTTTTTCTTTTTTTTTCTTGATGTTTACATTTGTTTTTTTTTAATTTACAATTTCAATGGGAATTATAATAGTTGCTTTTTTAATTTAGACTTAAATTTAATTATTTTTCTATCTTCTCTTGAATTTTTATTGTATATAATTTATAATATAATGGAGTTATTAAAAAAAAAAAAAAAATTTACTAAAAAAGTTACATGGATTTGATACGTCTGATGTTTACAAACACCATATTATATTAATGTTTAGACAATGTAACGTGTTTTCTTCTTCTTTTTTTTAAATATTATGTCTTATTTAAATAGTGTGTTCAATTGTGAGCTTTTTTAGAAAGTAATGAGTGTCATACGATAATTAATAACTTCGTCGTAATCACTGGAAAAAACCAGTGTCCAGCTAATGAAGATCTATGTGAAATCGAAGGGAAAGATATCCTTGAAAATTAAGTTCATGTGATTGATGTGGCTTTACGGGGAATTTGTCGAGTTAAATCCAACCACAAGGAATCCGTGCCCTTGCTGTTGCAAAACTAGCAGTGTATAAAGACACCGTTAGCCGCTATTTCCATACTATGAGAAAAAGAGAAAGGTAAAAAGGAATTGTAGGATAGTGCCGCATGAACTTACACTTCCATAGGCTGCTAGAATGGATATTTGCAAACTTCTCTTTAAAAAAAAAAAAAAAAAAATCCATCTGAGATGGATTTCTAAAAACAATCATGAAATGAGATAAGAATTGGATTTACTGGCGAACTCCTGAAACATGTAATCAATGGTTGAATAGCGATCAAACAGTATTTCCGGTAATTGCAAGAGTACAATTTGAAAGGAAAAAGTCAAGGTTGTGCGCTTTCTGGACCTATGAAGTAATAATTCACCACGAATTCGTTCCCGATTGAATTTTCCATGAATTCCGACCATTAAGTAGACCAACAGCTAAATAGACTGTACTCAAAAATGGCCCCCCCAGCTGTGGTCACCCGCAAACAAATTCTGTTTGCAAGATAACATTCGGTCACCCAACGCCAATCAGAGTAAAGAAAAAAAATTGAAGAACTTGATGGCATTGAATTTCTTTTATACCACCATATACACTACTCTAGGACTTAACTCCATCCAATTAATATTTGTTGCGATCCATGACACACTATCTTTGCGGGAGAAAATTTAATAAATAACTTCACTGAAATTGAAACTAAAGTGCAGATTTTTTGCTTCCAAATCCAAGGATTTGTATCAGCAAGAGTTCCAACAGCTAGCAGAAAGATGGCTTACAACAGCCTCATTATTATCGTAATTCTTCTCTTGAATTTATTTTCACAAGTTGTGAAAATACACGATACACCTTTATTGCTAATTAAATATAAATCCTTTTTAGTAACAAGTCGTAATGAAATGTCGTAGCATGCATATTCATGTAGTTCCTGACCGGTATCGGATTTTCATCCATCGTCACAGCAAATTCACCAAGTTTGTGTATAGTGTTCATTTAACGTAATGTTTCTGTTACACCTACACTTGTTGGTTTGTTGGTTGTATATTAAACAGACACGCATAGTACCATAACCTTATAACCTCTCCACATATATACAACCAACAAATGTGAGTATAACAGAAACATTACGTTGAAATACACTCTCTACACGAAGCTTGGTGAATTTGCTTTGACGAAAGTTGAAAATCCGAAACCGGTCAGGAAGAAAATAAATATACATGCTATGACGGATAAAATATCCGATGTTATCCAGCATTGCGGACCCATCCACATATTCAATATCTATATTATTTTTATCAAATTAATTTTTATACACGTTAATAATTATGAAAATGAACAAAACGAGCCGAAGTTGCAGCTGACTTTGTTTATTTTTTCTTAAAAGAGTTTAA
This sequence comes from Triatoma infestans, assembly GCA_011037195.1. Taxonomy (NCBI): domain Eukaryota; kingdom Metazoa; phylum Arthropoda; class Insecta; order Hemiptera; family Reduviidae; genus Triatoma; species Triatoma infestans. The sequence goes on along the minus strand of JAAEAF010001257.1, from coordinate 72,372 downwards.
TTTTAAATTTTTTTACATGCTCTCTGGTGTGTGTTAAAAAAAAAAAAAAATTGAAACCAGCTGAAAACTGGACAGACAGCCGCCGGCATAAATACCCCACAGAAATTAAAACGACACAAAATAAAGAGACGGTTCAGACAATCCTTAAGGATTTTAAAAACATGATCCAAAAAATTTAATTTAGTACCAAAAAAAAAAAGACTGCTCTGTATATCACATCTGAGGCCTATGCACACTTAACAATTCATTTTTTGCATTGATATACCAGCTACAAGCATCAGAAGCGTAACAAATTAAAATAAATATAATTTAAGTTTAACTCCATTGGCTAACTTATGATATTCTGAAACATTTCAATATTTCCACTAACATCATTTCGACATATTCATCACGGGAATATTCAACGAATATGGTTGCATTTATTGCTGTGATCATTAATCTGTATTTATGCTCAGTTATGGATAAAACAAGGGGAAGTGAGAGACAAAACCTAAGCAAATGCACTGTGACCTCCTAGTTCCCAGCAGATCTGTATCACAGTTCCCTAGTGGTGCCTGTGTTCATAGTGTGCATAGTCTGCAAAAGTGTACTGAATAGGTTTTGGTGAAAGTGAATATGTGTTGTGATGAGCCTAATTTTGAGCGTTACGGACACATTATATCCAAAGATTTGTACAGAACAACTACTTCTGAAAGTCGTCCTAATTATTTGGGAAATGACCGTGTTATGCTGTTCCTTTTCGTAAACTCTTGATGTTTGCAGATAGGTTGAGGTCTGTGAATAAATAATTTATACCATTTCCTTCTGTATAACCAAAGTGTGGTAACAGTGATTGGTGACCCAGTAATTCCAGGGTATAATATTACAATGATCTCTTCACGCTGTTCACTGACATTATTGCAATTTCGATGAAGAGGATTTAGTTATGTACATACTAAATGAACCCTATCGTGAATAACTAGGACTTAGCCAAGTGTAAAGAGTTATTATAAGCGAGTTAAATAAACAATGTCTAAATATAAACCAATTAATGAATTAAAAACTTCATATTTTAATGATATTTGTGGGCAGTGTTCCTGGCCCAGAGCTGGCCTTAGAAATGTCCAATATCCGCTAAATCCAATCTCTTGTGATTAAAATCCTTCGGAAAATTGTCAACATCTCCAAATATATTGCTAGCCTCCTCATTATATATAATGAATGACCTCATTATTCTTTTATCGTTAATGAAAGGATTAATGAGGCTAAAACTTGTTTTTTTTTAAATTCCACTCATTCAAACAACCAGTTCTTCTCATTCAATGGCACGCGAAGAGAAGATGGATCATGTGGTCATCTTTTAAAAGAAACTTTAGCTTGGTTTTTCAAATAAAAAAAAAAACAAGAAAACATGTTCCATATACTTCCAGTCCTTCATTTTTCTATTTACTAGTTGTAATGTAATTTTTATTCCATTGTGGTACACATCATAAAAATTATGTGTAGCTAATTTTTTCCTTCTTCTTGGGCGCACATACTCTGAAATTAATGATTTCTTTTTTTGGTTTTTAAGTTCTCGACACAATTGGATTAATAAAGTGAATGCATTTTTGCAGCAAACATTTTTTTTTTACTGCCCTAAATATATGAAAAACAATTAAACAAAATTTATTATGTTTAATATAATATGATTAAATCAGAACCAACAATAAAATTTATTGTGCTCAGCTCTCTTTAAAGCAGAAAGAATCATTTAATAATTTTCTCAGTTCTCAGGCAAGAGGAAAACTAGAATTCTTAAAAAAAAATTCAGCTGTTCAATATTAATAATAGGTTTTTTAAAAAAAAAGAAAAAGAATTAAAACTGGAAATTCGCCACTTTAATTATTTCACTTTCGATTGATGTATGATTTAATTGAAAATGATAAATAAATTGCTAATAATTTATTTAAATTTAATGTTTATCCAATTAGATTATTTAAATGCAGAACAGTTTGGAAAATTGAAATAGAAAACTGGATATTAATTAATACGAAGTAAAACATCTTCAAAAATATAAAAACAAGGGACCTCATAATTGAAATAACTCATTCTCCATTTTTTTTTATTATTTAAAAAAAAACATTAATTTATTAATAAATTCTTACGAGTATATAGTTTTATTTGGCAACCAGAAATAATTTAAGGCTCTTTATAATATTTCGATTTATTCAAGTTGACAATGTAATTATTAAATAAATGCATTTTTTTATTGTTTGATTTTTTTAGGATTTTTAGGTTTATCCTACTTTCACACTCCGCCGAATCACTCTCCCTCCAGTCTATTACAATTTAATTCCCTATCCCTCCTACGAATATCATTCGCTACCTTGGGATGTATATAGACAAACGAATGACATGGAACCCACATACCCGACTTAAAAAACTTGAACTTAATAGACTACTTACTCGACAACAGATTAAAACTTCTCACTAAACAACAAACGACTCATATACACATCTATATTAAAACCCACCTGAACATACGGCATCGAACTATGGGATTCAACAAAACATTCTAACCTCCAAAGATTTCAATCTCTCCAATCCAAAAATCCTTCGCACTATCGTTTACGCTGCATTTTATGTTATGTAAATAAATAAATAGTTGCGTAAATTCAAAAGCAAAAAAAATCTAGTGTGAAACGCACAAGTTCCTCTTATTTGGTATAAGTTCAATTATAATATAAACTGACAAACTTTCTTTAAACTTCGTATTTACTTATTTGTCCTAAAAATAAATAAATTAGAGGAATGGGGAGGCAAGTACCTAGCTACCAACTTAGGCAGGTAAGAGGAGTGATTACATTGCATTTCAGAAGGATGGGACGCGCCAATAACACTTAGCCTTCCTTCAACTAATATCACTAACCTCACCTAATATCATTTCAAAAAATTAAAGCCCTAAATTCCACACAACTATCGAAAAATCATTTGTGATAAGATATTTTTGTATGATTGTAAATAGTATACGAAGTATACAGAAAATCTTTAGAGCCGTTTTTTTTACAGAAAAATGCGAAAAAAAAAAAAAAAAAATCCATTTAGAAAAATCGCACTTTCGGTTGATGGATTTTACTCCAAAAATGCGGTTTATAACCTCTCCACACTTTATAACCTCAACAAATCCAATATGTGTGAGTGTAACAAAAAAATTTACGTTGAAATGAAAGTCTCTACACGAACTTTGGTGAATTTGTTCTGACGATAGTTTGAAAATCCTGAAACCGGTCAAGAACAAAATGAATATGCAGGACAATAGAATATATATATATTTCTATCAAATTAATTTTTTTTACACGTTAATAATTATGAAAATGAATAAAACAGAGCCGAAGCTGCAGCTGACTTTGTTTTTTTGTTTTTTTTAAAGAGTTCAATTTTTTACCATGCTCTGTGGTGAGTGTTTTGCAGAAAAAATTGAAGACCATCTGAAAACTGGACCCCATAGAGATACTGGATACCCCATAGAGATTCAACCGACTCAAACTAAAGCGTCTATTCAGACAATCCTTAAGGATTTTAAAAACATGATCCAAAAAATTTAATTTAGTAGTAAAAAAAAAAAAAAGACTACTCTGTATATCACATCTGAGACCCATACACACTTAACACTTCATTTTTTGCATTTATATACCAGTTACAAGCATCAGAAGCGTAACAAATTAAAATAAATATAATTTAAGTTTAACTCCATTGGCTAACTTATGATATTCTGAAACATTTCAATATTTCCACTAACATCACTTCGACATATTTATCATGGGAATATTCAACGTATATGGCTGTATTTATTGCTTTGATGCATTAATCTGTATTTATGCATAAGACGCCGCCAAAGTATGCACAGTTATGGATAAAAGAAGAGGAAGTGAGAGATACAAAACCTAAGCAAATGCACTGTGACCTTCTAGTTCCTAGTAGATGTATGTTGTAGCCCCCTAGTGGTGTCTATAGTGGGCACAGTCTGCAAAAGTGTAATGAATAGGTTTTGATGAAAGTGAATATGTGTTGTGGTGAACCTAAGATTTGAGCGTTACGGATACATTGAATCTGAAATATTTGTTCAGAACAACTACCTCTAAAGGTCGTCCACAAAATTGTATGGGAAATGACCGTGTTATGCTGTTCCTTTTCGTAAACTCTTGATGTTTGCAGGAAGATTGAGGTCTGTGAATAAATAATTTATACCATTTCCTTCTGTATAACCAAATTCTGGTTACAGTGATTGGTCACAAGTTTTTGTCATTTCAAACATCATTTCGACATATTTATCAAGGGAATATTCAACGAATATGGCTGTATTTATTGCTGTGATGTATTAATCCGTATTTATGCATAAGACGCCACCAAGCATGCACAGCAGTTATGGATAAAAGAGGACAGAGTAAGAGACAAAACCAAATTGCACTGTGACCTCCTAGTTTCTAGTAGATCTGCATCACAGTTCCCTTAGTGGAGTCCAATAACGGTAATAAAACCAAAATGAGATTCCTGCAAATTTGTCTTTTTTTGAGATTTTTATGGTTTCTGTTATGTTTTGACATATCATTAACAAACATCGTTTTCACACTCCGAAACCTCAATATATTTACTCCCTGGTAAACACTAATTTTTGTAAATCTAATACGATCGCAAATATTTCCTTTTACTTGGAGTAAGGAGAAAATGCAAACTATTTGTCCTCATTAAAAAAAAAACAAAAAAGACTAAGTAATTTCTCGTTAAGAAAAGGAAAATTCAGTTAAGAAAATCTAAATTATATATCAATAAAAATTCACAAATATCTTTTGAAAATAAAATGTTGCGGACGTCGTTATTCAATTTTCTTGTAAGTTTAAATCTCTAATTAAATCTCACAAGTTTAAATTCAAATTAAAATAAAGTATTGATAAGAATTCTGAGGTAAACATTTAATAAAAATTATGTTGAATATTTCAATAATTCAATTTGGATTGAATTCTTATCAAAAACCAAACGACTTTTATTTTGTTTATTATGAAAAGTTCTTGCCTTTTCTAAAGTAGGAAATTTAATTAAAATTAAAAGAAGTTGATTCTGGGTAAATGGATGTTTGTTGGTAAGTGAGGGGGGACGGGACTTTCATGGAAAGAGATTTCTCCAAAATTTAATTAATTTACAATATACGTAATCATTTAGAAAATAAAAGCTTATTTAATATAAAGCTTGTATTTGATTTACTAGTTATTTTGAAATTATCAATTATATCTTACAAACATATATTTTATGAGTTTAATAAAAGAGTGTTTAGAACTTTTTAAAATAAGTCTTTCTTGGGTATAAATTATCCATTTTTAAGTATTCATGACGCCAAAAGTTGTCTGTTGTCTGTCTGTTTTAGACGTTGGTATTCTGTATTTATTTAAGTACCTGAGCTAAGGTAGTGCAATAAAATTTGCTCTCGATTGGTTTATTAATCGATACTAATAACGATACTTAATAAGGAAAATTGAAAAGAGGAAATAAAAAAAGCACCAAAGAAATGTTACAGCAATCCTATTTGGGACGTGTCAGATATTAATAATTAATAAAAATCCCTTTATATGAATAAGATGTTACGAATATGATCGACTAAGTCCTTTATGTTATAATTTCTAACAATAAAATTGTTTAAAATCTTAATTTAATTAATGAAGGAGGTACAGTAAGTAATAATAAAGTTCATAAGAATTGGATAGCAAAATTATATTGTTACTATGTTGTAGAAAAGTCACTTAATGTTTTAAGTATTAAACATTGTTCACTTTATTCCATCATATTTACACTTAATTAATCTTTTTGAGCAATTTTATTATCCGAATGACAACAACAACAACATAATTAGCAATGAAGAATTAAGATAGAAACGTCTCAATCTTTTTTAAAGCGTTTTTATATTAAGAAAATTTTTTAAAAAAATCTGGAGGAGAATTGAAGAAGAAGCCTGCTCTGTTCTTATCATTTTTCCTAGAATTAATCTAAATCTTGGCGTGTATTGTTTAACCAGCTTGAATAGATTATCAAAACTTCAAAAAAAAGGGAATCCTAGAATTAAAAGAAGTAAAAAAATAATCGAATTAAACAGAACAAAAAACAAAAACAAATAAACGTTTTACCTACACTGAACAGAAAAAGTTTTTAACAAATAAATGCAATATCCAAAAACAAGAATCATAGACAACTAAAACTCATCTTTAAATGATTCATAAGTTAAAAAAAAAAGAAAAACGTCTTATAAATTGAGTAGGTTCACATTTGGATTTCTGTTTATTCGTGAATGAAAAAGGAAGTTCCCTTTCAGTTTGTGAAACCAGCACTCATATAAATTGCTGAGAATTTAATTCCATGGATTTCTGGACTTCACAATTTGGTTTTAATATAATCATTAAAGAAATTATTTTTTTAAAAGAATGTTTAAAGAGAATCATAGTAATTTTTTTTTTGTTTTTTTTTGAGATAATATGGTTGCTTAAAATCCGATCTAGTTAGAAACCTTTTACAGAAAGAACTGTTACTTGAATTCGATACGAAATTTCGAAATAATTTCAAATGATAGTAAACTGTTGTTTTTATTGGGATAAAATACTTCGGCTTATGTTGAATGATTTTTTTTTTTACTGAATAACTAAGTAACTCTCTTTTTTTTTTAACTAATGATTAATTTGACATATATAATTAAAACTAATTAAACATTAATTGAAATTTTTAAGAAATAAATTAAAATTTAGGGAATTAATGGAATAATAATAATAATAATATTTTCATATTTTTACTTATTATATTTGAAAACATAAATAAATATGTAATGCAATATGAAATATTATGTGTTTGGTAATATTTTTAGTTAATAGATTTTTTAAAAAAAAATATCCTTGAACTTGTTTACATTTCAACTGATTAACTTATTATCTACAAAGTTTCCCATTTTATTTGTAAAATACGTAGAATTTTTTGGTAAAAAATTAAAAAAAAAAATTGATTTAGCGTTGAGTATTTATAACTTTGGATATTAATTGTTGAATTAGTCCAAATTAAAGTCATTATGTTTTAATTTACACTTTTTTATGGTATTACTTTAATGTTAGTAGGTATATTTTAAATTTTATTATTGTTCTAACGTTTCCGCTAATAGGTTTTGTTCTTTGTTAATGTAAACAGTCTTTTAAACTGATCTTAATCAATGTATTCCTTACTAATTTAATTTTTAAATTTACACAAACTAAAACTAACAAAATTTCTTTAAATAATCACTATAGAATTTATTAAAAAAAAATAGTTTTTCAGCATAAAACTATTTTGTAAAAATTAAGAAAGGCAGAGAGGTTTGATGGAAACCTATTTCTATATAACTTATACCTGGGTTTGCACCCCAATGGTATACATCATCCCCTTTTGTTCTGCACCATCTGGACAGCATTTACAAGAGAGTCCTAAATAGCAATAGAGATGGATACATTCTATAAGAAATTATTTATAGTTTGGAGTTGGAGGAATTTTTCTATTTTGAAAAGAAACCAACAGAATTTTCCGGCAATGATTTGATTTGGGGATAAATTTATAACGAGTTTTTTTTTTCTCTTTTATTTTTTCAAATAAATTATGTTGAATTTTTTTAAAAAATTGTTTATTAGTTTAACTATAAGAATGCGTCCTAAATTGATCATTATAAAGTCCCTACTCGTTATAGGGCAGTGATGCAATTGGAACGTTTTTTTAGAACGTAGAACCTGTGGAATTTCTGTGCACGCTTGAAGCCCGCTATACATTCAACCTAAAGTCATTCACAAAAACATCACCTAACAAACATGAAGAAAATTATATTCTTCAGAATATAATAAATTACTTTATTTTTTATTAAAAAAAAAACCACAAAAATATTAACATTTCTCAGTAATTTGAATTTAAATAATTAACACGTCAAGGAACTGTTGGTTTAAAATTCGAGCGTGAGAATAAAAACACGTTTTATTTTGTTACTACGCAAAAAGAATACGTCACATGAATCAATGTTTCGCTTAATATTGACTTTTGTTTTTGGTAATAATTAAAAAAAAAAAAAAAAAATTATTAGTTTTACATAATTTCAAATGAGTACTAACTGATACAAACATTGTTTTAAAAGGAGTCAAAGGTTATATTTACATTATTTTGATTATAGATTTTAATCATATAAACAAATTAATGTTTCAAACAAATAGATGAATATAGTACTTACCACCTCTTATCTTAGTTTCCTCTAATTCCATTAGGGTTGGCGGGCGGGGGTTCAACCTAATAACAACACACGTCTCCACGTGTTACTGAGCTGTTCACAGAGAGCGGCTATGTCGGGAATGCACCCCTGCACCCCGCCAACACTACCCCTCTACGTTGTACCCATTTATTCACTCATACACACACTCACAAACTCAAAACATATAATACACATTATTATCGTTGAGTAGTGGGGGGTGAGTTGCAAGGACGATACACGTGCAACCATCATCAACATGCTCATTCTAGGTTTGTTATTTTTTCTCTCTCTCTCTCTCTCACTCTCATAATACTGACGTCACTATATTAGTATATATATATGACGTCACATGCACGATATCTAGTGGAATATTGCTTGTATTTTAAGTTAGATGTTGTGATCAATAGATGGCACTAGTGTAGGTATTGAAAAAAAAAACGTTAAATAATTTCTGTGTTAAACTTCTTCAATTTATTCCAAGGTATAAAGAAGTATGGCATACTTTTATAGTCAAAACCATATTATCTGATTTTTACATTCTTTTATTGTTTTAAAGTGGAATTATTGTGATCATATAAAATTTTTAAACTGAATTTAATCGGAAATACATGTTTTTTTTTAGGACCCTTAAAAAAAACTGCGTTCGTTTTATATGCTTTATATGTATGTACTTCATCATATGTTTACATAAATCAAAGATGGAAAATAGGTTGTTATATTTATTTATTTATTAAAAGGGGAAACCTAAAGGGTATTAAAGGGTAAAACCCAATTACATATTTAAACATACAAATGAAAATACATATTAATAATATACAAAAGCCAATAAAATATTAAAATACGTAATAAGAGAACATGAAGCACATTATTAAAATGATTGCAAGTAAGATTCAATAACTTAAAACTATATATAACTAAAATTTAATAAAAGCCCCCTTTATTAACTAATAATTTTTGAAATTTTGTCAAGTTCGTACTAAAAATATCAAAAGTGAAGTTATTTAACTGGCGCATCATTCTAGGAAGAAGGACTCCATTTAACGTAATCACAATCACAATAGGAAATATTATAAGTTATTTTTGGTCTAATAGAACATCTAGGAATATTAAAATTTAAGAGGTATAATAAGTTATTGCAATCAATAAAATGGTGAATAATTTTGAAAATAAAAAATACAATCACCAAATCGTCTACGCAAATCTAAATTTTGAATTTTTAAGGTACAACCTATGGTCTTCATAGTTGATGGTGTCGCCTGGGAAATATCTATGGTGAACAATACGGAGGAAACGATTCTGCACCGCTTCAAGTCTTTTTACGTGGCTGTTATGATAAGGAGACCAGAACACATAGCAGTATTCGGTACTTTAAATATTAGAGTCCACAGAGCTGGGAAACGTTACAGATTTTTATCTGCAGACGGTATAATGTGCACTCTGTCTGCCCCTAATGATATCTACAGTATAAAATATGTGCTCTACTCTAGTAAGTATAAACTTACAGGAGTAAGGCATTCAGTAATCTCTTTTACCGGGAACTCCGCCCTCCGTAACACCCGTTGAACAAAAATTAAAAAAATACTCTTACCCGGTCAAATTTGAAAATAAGTGGATCACTGTTCTATTTTCCCGCACTTACTGTCATGAGGGATGACTATAATAACACCGATTTTTTATCCGTCGTAGCATGCATATTTTATCCTAATAGGCATGCTACGATGGATATAATATCAGATGTGTTAGTACAGTGAATTTTTTTTTTTCTTTGGATAGTGCATACTAAACCAGAATCATGACGGCAGATTCATATTATACAAGAATCATGACGGTAGAGCGTACACTACGCCAGTACCGATTTTTTTTCTATGATAATCCTGCTTCAATTTTGTGTGATCATCGACAGGTTTCGGGCTTTCACCCATCATCAAGATGTCTTGACAAACATGCGATAATAATAGTATTACTTTTATTTATATAAAAAAAATTACAAAAAAAGAAACAATACTTGAAGAGATCTTTTAGTTTTTTGGAATTTACTCTAAAACGGCTACAAAGATTGTTTTTTTTCAGGGGCACGTAAAATTATTAGTTGGTGTATTGGTTATGAGCATGGACTTGTAAGTGGGAGGACCCCGGTTCGAGTCTAGCGTATAACTAAATTTTATATTTGTTTAAAAAATGTTAATAGTAAAGTAGGTACTTCCGCCCCCGTCCACGACACCTAATTTGGTAGTTGGACGTTAAGCCCGCCTAAAAAAATAAACATATCACTCTGATTTAAAATATGTTTAAAAAAAAATGGATTTTATGGTATTCAGAGGAATCTTTGACGTTTTTTCTGGATACAGTGTAAAAAAAATGCATTCGTTTTTATTATCATTAGTGTTATCCAATATAATTATATATATATCCCACCACCTTTATAGATATGTTAAGGTAAATGAGTACAAATTCCATATCTAAAGAAAAATGAGCGTAGCAATAAATCAATAGTGAAAGTCGTTTTCATTGCAGATTTTTGAGAATATCAATATATTGTGCAACAAGGAGCCTATCATAAAACAAAACGATAATGTTATAAAAATTATATTAATTAATATTTATTAGAAAAATGTTTATTACTAAATTATAGTATAATTCTTGCCCCTCATCATGCCGTAGAAGTTATCAGTCACATGGTTGGGGTATGCATCATTTTTATTCTGTATGGATAAATAAATTATTATATTATTTAATAATAATACAAGAATTTTTCGGCCGAAAACAATACATAAGAAACCGGGTCCAGAAGACAAGTTGTTTATGCATTCAAGAGCGATAGAATTTAATTAAATCAACTAATAACCTATTTCTAAAGAAAAACACATTTATATAAAACTATTATCGACTATATTTATACCATTTCAATAATAAATAAACTAATTAAGAGGAAATTGATAATCAAAACTTCAATAAACTGATTTCATCATTTTAATAATGCAATTAGATAAGTGTGTAATATAATAATGATTTTAAAATATGATTTTTAACCGGAAACTAATACATCAATTTCAAATTATTATGGTAAACATTAGGTGTTCTATTTTCTTAATGAAATTTACAAATAACAGGCTATTATATAGTACTAAAAAAAAATTGACCCATTAATTGAATTAAAATTTAACTGGACTTTTTTCCTTGTTACAGATATTTTGCTACATAATTTACTGATGGGTTTATTACTTCTTTTACTCTATAAGAGGAAGTACTGTAATCATATCAAATTTTAGAAATTGAGTTTTAATCTTGAAATACGTGGCAAGATGAAAAATTCTCGGCCTAGTAGTGAAAATGAACTTTTTTTTATATTAAAAATGCATTTATTTCTCAATGTAGTCTCTCTTTAGTTCAATACACTTTGTCCAACGTTTTTCCAATTACTGGATACCGTCCCTGAAGTGCAATTCTGGAAGGTCTTCAAAATAACCATTTACTGCTGCTATGACATCCTCATTTGACCCACAACGTTTTCCAGCCACAAATTTCTTAAGGTTTGGGAATAGATGAAAGTGAGAGGGAGCCAAATCTGGCGAATATGGAGGATGTTCCAAAAATTTGTACTTCAAATCGCTCAATTTTCCCATTGCCAAGGCGCCTTTGTGTGGGCGGGTGCATTGTCCTGGTGAAAGAGGGTTTTTTTTTCTAATAATATTTTTAGTGCATGATCTTTATGCTGTGCGCGCACGTATGTATGTGAACAACATATTTTAAAAACAAAGTTCAAACTTGATATTCGTTTTAGTAACCATCACCGGCATCTGGCAATAAGGTTTCAGTAAAAATCCATTCCCCGGTTTCGCAATTTTATCGAATGACTTCTTTAGTCTTTTCCCTATTTTCGTGAAAATGGCTCCAATTATTTTCTTTAAAGATCGTATACTATCTACATAAATAAATGCTTATCACTTTTATGTGAAGCATCTTAACGCGGACATTGTTTTTTCGGGAGGATTCTGAGGGGAGCATTTACAACATTGAGCTTTGTCTAAGCTATTACTTCTTGCAATGTATATTACTAGAATTCCAAAATTGAAAAAAATTAGATAACCCGGAAGTGCGTCTTTACAGACACGGAAGTCGTTTAAATGTTTCAAACCATTTTTTTTTTTTTTACCATAATTGTGTTTTCATCATGATTTTCCTTAGTCTTGGAGGACACTTGGCGTTTCGATTCTGAAAAAGTAAAAACCATGTTTAGATGGAAGACTATTCTCTGCACAATCTTTATTAATAGTCTGACGAAAGAGGAAAAACGGAAACCCGTCAAATATAATGAAAAGAAATATGGATAGAAGAATAAAATCCCAGAGGCTCCTAATACTTGAATATCTAGGAGAAAGTAGCTACCTACTGAGTCTGCGATACTCTACACCATCATTTCTCAACCTGTAAGCCTGGGCGCACTGATACGCTTTAAAAAGTAGCCAGGTGTGCCTTAAACAAATGAGGGAATAATTTATGATTTTTTTTTTTATACACCAAAAAACATTTGAAGTTTTAAAAAGCTACGGATAGGGCCTGGGGCTTCCATGTCGGAATCAAGTCTCTTCCGATTGTTATTTTAAACTGGATGCTCATGTCCTTAATCTTTAAAGGAATAGATAATTTTTTTTTTTTTTTTTTTTTTTAATTTAAGGCGTCTCAACATCTGTGGTCATTTGCGCCCGGAGCCTTCTCAGTGCACTGCCGGCCTCCGGACAGTGTTCTCTCGTTACAGACACACTGTCCATCACCGGACAGTGAGCTGTAGAGGCTCCTAGGAAGAGAAAATCTAAGGGTAGCACGGTGGATTCGAACCCGTGATCTCCGCGTTGCTAGTCCAGCGCGCTACCACTGAGCTAATCCCTTCCCTAATAGATAATACTAGTACATCTGTTGGTACCACTCACAAGACGTTCTCTTACTCCAATTTACATAGTTACATAGTCTCTAGTTTTTCTAACTCTAATATATAACGCTTCTTGTTATTATAATTTATTTGTTTAATTGCACTAATAATTAGTTCGATTCCTTTCTTTATGTTGTTCTGAGAAACTAGATTTTGATTGAATTTAGCTCATGCGTAGATTTCCATCTTTATAGTATTCTTTCAATACTTTGTGGATTGCGCCACAGACATAATATTAAGGACAATATAATGAATAGTTAAAAACTCCAGGTCTAGGAAAAGTGTTTTTAACTGAATATTATGAATTCCTTTGGAGAAATTTTTGTGGATGTTTAAAATCAATTTTATTTTGTTCCATTAGTATAAACGGCCAAATACAAAATGGCGGACTTACATGGATCTTCCATTTCTGTCTAATTCTCTTTTTCATTCCTTTTGCAACTATGGAATGAAAATTCTGCATTTTTTTTCTTTCTTTAATTCACATTAATTATATAAAATTATAAAGAAAATTCTAAATTAGATTTTTCATAGAAATAATTAGCTATAAATAATTAACCATTCACAATTACAAGAGAATAAAATTGTTTTTATAAAAAATGTAAAAGATAAAGTTATTTCTATTCACATTATTTACTGTTTTATAAAATTAATGTGAGCTATAAAAAAAAAAAAAATTCTGAATTTTGATTCCACTGTTGAAAAAGAAGGTAAAAGTGAATAATGAAGAAATGTAAAGATTCAATGTAAATCCGCCATTTTGCATTTGGCCGTTTATACTAATGGAACAAAATAAAACTGATGTTAAACACCCATAAAATTTTCTCCAAGGAATTCATAATATTAATTAAAAAAAAACTTTTTTTATACCTTGGAGTTTTTAGCTATTCTTTATGTTGGCACTTGTTTTTTTTTTGTAGATGGCGCCGTCAGCAAAGTGTTGAAGGAGTATATTATCTATAAAGATAAAAATCTACGCAAGAGTTAATTCCAAAATCTAATTTCTCGGAACAACATAAAAAAAGGAATCGAACTAATTATTCATATAATTAAACAAATAAATTATAGGACGTGGAAGCGTTATATGTTAGAGTTAGAAAATCTATAGATCCAATTATTGGTTAGAAAAAGAAATATTGATGGGGATAGATTTAAATTACAAAATAAAAATTAAATTAGATGGACATAAAACTGCTTTAAGTAAACATAAAAAAATTTTTTTTTCCCCAATGCCCTGCGTCATAGTTGGCATTCCGCCATTCGACGTCTAGCATACATCATGCGACGTATACATGAAATTCACTTCTCGGACAGCCAGGCTGCACTGAAGGCACTTGGGGCATTCAAAATCACTTCTTCCCTAATCAGGGAGTGTAGAAACTCCCTGGAGACGTTGTCCCGTAATGAACTAGCCGACCAACTGGCCAGGAATGGAGCGAATACTCCTTTCTGTGGGCCGGACCTGTTCTGTGAATAGCCAAAAGTATGGCAAGGGCGTCTCTGAGAGATTGGACTCGGAGAGAACATAATCATCACTGGAGGCTAAGTCCTGGAGCAAAACACAGCAAAATGGTCATGCAAGTCTGTGCAGAAGAAGAAACAGAGATTTGTCTGATAACGGGCCTGTTTACAGGGCACGGCAGGTTCAAGAAACATCTGCACAAGGTGGGATTGGTTGATTCGGAGCCCTTGTGTAGACTGTCCCTGGAGGAGGAGGAGGAGACGGCCTCTCACCTGTTGTTTGATTGCGTTGCGATCGGCAGATTGCGGTACGAGATCTTCGGCACGTTGAGACTGGAGGAAATCGTACTCCAAGAAGGACTGGTGGGGAAGGTTTTGGCCCTCATGAAGAGGGAGATTCCTCTACTCGGACACAATAAGCCGCAATGGGGGGTAGACTGCAGTGCCTGGGTTTGAGCCCCCGCCCCCCCACCGTATCATTCTATTCTACATGAAATTAATTAGAGAATCTAACTTAATAAACACTTCTTTTTGGAGAAACCTCCTCCACTCAAAACTTCTTTAAATATACTTTCTCTGAAAACAGTTTCAATCAAAAATGATCTTTATACTCACAATTATTGTACCAAATTTAATGAAACTCGTTGGTGCTTAAAAACGCAGAAAAATGAAAAAACTGTTAAAAATAAAACGTACTAATAGTAATCTATTTCCTTCAAACTCGGAAATTCAACAACATATTTAATTCTCCATAGTTGTTATGGTTGGTTCCGCAGAGCTGGAAAGCATCAGAGATATTTTCCGTGATAGCCTGCTTCTTTTTCTAGTCATCGACCGGATTCGGGCGTTCGTCCATTATCAGGATGTTTTTGTCAAAATCAGTGTGATAATATAGACTTGCACAGAGCGTATTTACTGTATATTAACTGAATTTGCACTGTGCAATTCTATGTTATCACACTGATTTGACAAATCAAATACAATTTGACATCCTGATGATGGGCGAATGCCCGAAACCGGTGATAAACACAAAAAAACAGGCTATCACGGAAAATATCTGTGACATATTTAATTCTAATTAATATTATTTAGATGATAGAATTGTATATTAAAATGAAATAGGACGTTGTAAGAAAACATAACCTCGCCCCTTTCTCATTGCAAAAAAGTGGAAAAATTATTCAGTAAAGCATTACTTCCGGTTGAGGAATTTTGGTGATACCTAAACGGAATATCAAGTTTCAACTTTCTAAGATTTTTCGATTTTTGTGCTATGCTGTTCACAAACATACACAGACCATTTTCTGAAACCCTCTTTTTTTTGGACTCAGGGGACCTCTAAATGTATATTTCTGGTGAAAACTCGAAAATTTGACACTAGGGAATAACTAAGGAGTGAGAAAAAGTAAAAAGAAATGAATAATACTCTACTTAAATTAATTTTTAATTCAGACGGAATTTTTGAAGTGAAACTTCTTTAGCAACGATAGAATCAATGTCACTGGATTCAATGAATTCAATAAAATCAATAAACTTGACTGAATAAAGCAGCGCTTTTATTGACATTTCAACTGATAACATTGGCTCTATCGTTAACAGAAGAAGAAGAGCTCTGATCACCATATCTGCTGATCATGGTTTACAAATCAAATCAATAAAGTGATGCCCGTTCATAAATTTTGGATTTCCATCAAAGAAGAATATCCTTCAATAATTGCAATATTTTATTGCATTTCTCCAGATATCATACCCCTTCGAATTAGGATTTTCTGCACTTAATAACATTAAATGTAAGAATAGATCAAATATTAGATGTATTGATGAGGAAATAATAATACTGATGAGTATGCTCATCACGTATAAGACTTAAAATTAAAAAAAAATCGCTTGACTACTTCAAGCAAAGGTTTCACACAAGAAACTTGATAAATATATTGTAATATGTTAAAAATAAATGTTTATTATAGGAGATTTTTTTAATAATATTTCTTTTATAAGAACTGGCGATATAGAACAGCCTTGCAAAAAGGTCTTTAGTAGTTGCAAAAACTTTCGTAACTTTGGATCCTATTCTTACTCTAAATTTATTCTTACTCCCTGTACATTCGTTGTTTTTTTTTCCTGTCTGGAGTGCTTAACCATTTTTCCAGCTAAGTTCCTTTTGTAGTAATTGGGTGGTCGGACGAATATCTTGAGAAATAACTTATTCGTCTGAATCGCTTTACCTTCTCCTAACCATCTTTCTAGTAACTAATGAGACTTGATCAACAATATCATGATAGAATACCTTCTTTCCATTTGAAATAGCAAAATTATACATCAGCCTAGCGTCGTTTCCATTTTCTACTTCTTGCTTCACCCATTTGTACAAAATGTTCCTTTCCTCTCTAATCTCCGCTGGATAGTCATCACTTAAAAAAAATTAATGCTTTTAAGCAGTATTCTTGAGTAACTCCTTCATTTTCCTTCTCGAAGACGTCAATACCTCTTCCGCTTGCGAATGGGTACTATATATAATATATTTTACACGCCACTTTCAAATTATTAACAATAAATGTTACGATCTGTTGTAGACATTCAGCTCTATCAGAAGATTGCAATTTAAAGCCGTCAATTTATGAGATTCTCGCACCATATTTCTCCATGCAAATATCTAATCTTCATAGATTGTTCTTTGTTAATTTCTCTTCATCCTCATTCTCTTTTTTTAATTATATCCAACTCTTTTTCCCCCCCCAAAAAATAAAGCTTACTATTAGTTTCCGACGTTACTCTTTTAATTTCATATTTATTATCATTAATGCTAGTTCAGGGAAGGGATTAGCTCAGTGGTTAGCGCGTTGGACTTCCACGCGGAGGTCCCGGGTTTGAGTCCAGTGCTATCCTTAGATTTCTTCTTCCTAGGAGCCTCTAAGTTACAGAACAGCTCCCAGCTTTGCCCTCCTAATCAATCCTAGCAAAGCTGAGAGCGGCTCCGTCATGAAGCTTTCAGCTTCGGGATTGCCCGTCCCCAATTGAAGAAACCTAATCCTCGCCAGGCCGGCGCACTCACAAAGGATGTGCGCCGGGGTCTCCTCCTCTACCTTGCAGAATCGGCATACCGCACTATCCGCAAGTTGTAGGTGGTGCATGTGTCTATTCAGCCTACAATGCCCTGTTAGTAGACCCACAATTAACCTTATATCCCTTCGGGTTTGGCTCAGTAGGTCTTTGGTAAATTTAGGCAAATGTCTTTTAATGAAGAGCTTTGCCTGCCTCTGTCCTAGTGTTCCCTCCCACCAACGCAGACGCTGATCTTCTATCCACCCCTTGATAGAAGTTTGGATGAGGCTCCTGGACAAGCCGCAGAAGGGTTCGGGGCCTATAAAGGTATCCTGCGAGCCCTCCCTCGCTAGGGCATCCGCCCTCTCATTGCCCAGGAACCCCGCATGTCCCGGCACCCAGGCGAGTGTCAGTTTATTCCGAGTACCCACCTCGGTGAGGGCAAGTAGGCAGTCCCACACCAGTCTTGAGACTATTTGGTGTGAGGAAAGTGCCTTCAGGGCTGCCTGACTGTCGGAGTATATGGCCACTCTTCTCAGTGTTGTCCGTAACGAGAGAACACTGTCCGGAGGCCGGCAATGCACTGAGAAGGCTCCGAGCGCTAATGGCCATAGATGTTGAAGCGCCTTAAATTAAAAAAAAAAAAAAAATTAATGCTAATTCTTTAAAGAATTAATTGCAACCAGAATTTTTTTCGTTATCATTCATGATGAAGGGGGGGGGGAAATGATTTATGCTTTTCAAAATACGATGTAAAAATAAATGATTGGAAGAATGATTTATTTTTGGTTATATTTACCAAAATAATATCCTTTCCACGAACACTTGCTCACTCCACACCACTCTACAGTATATTACTTGAATCTTAAAAATTTCAATAAATTAACAATATTCCAATACAATTTTGAAGAAAACTATTCGGTTAAAATTTCATGAAAATTTTACAGTCACATTTCTCAATTGTTAAATTGTAGATACACAACAAAACAAATCACAATTCAAATTAGAAACAGTACTTTTAAGGAAAAAAAACTAGAGCACTTAACGATGTTCGCATCCAAACTTCTTCATCATCATTACTGGCGCTACAGCCCACTAATGAGCCTTGGCCTCCTCGATGCTCTTCCGCCAGTCATCCCGATTCATTGCGGCAGCCTTCCAATTCCTGATGCCAAGCATGCTTCTGGCATCCTCTCTCACACCATCAGCCCATCGCAGCCTTGGGCGTCCAACTCTTCTTACGCGATCCAGCCTTTCCTCCATAACCTTTTTTAGGAATTTCGGAACTGTCCATCCTAACAACGTGTCCTGCCCATCGCAACCTGCCCAGCTTAATAATATTCATTACATCTGGCTCCTGGTACAGTTGCATCACCTCCCGATTTGTCCGCCGTCGCCAGACTGTACCTTCTTTTAGTGGACCAAATATCCTACGAAGGATTTTCCGCTCGAAGGCTAACCGCGCTTTCTCGTCGGATTTGGTGAAGACCCAGTCTCGGACGTGACGGAGAAGAGTTTTGTATAGGAGTACTTTTGTGCCCCTCGATACCAGTTTGCTTTTGATGTGGCGATTAAGCCCAAAATAGCACCTATTTGCCAGCATCAATCTCCTTTTGATTTCTAGGGTCACTTCGTTATCCCTAGTGACAAGGGACCCTAAATAGGTGAAAGCGTCTACTCTTTCAAACTTAAAATCACCTATCGATACATATCCTGCGCGCCCAGCATCTCCCCCCGCATGGATATATTCTGTTTTTTGCTCGTTTACCACGAGTCCTACTCTCTTGGCAGCTCTAGTCAAGCTCAGGAAAGCATTCTTCATATCATCAAAAGTTCTGCCTACGATGTCCACATCGTCAGCGTACGCCAAGATCTGAACGGACTTGTGGAAAATTGTGCCGCTTATCTGTATGTTCGCGTCCCTCACTATCTTTTCTAGGGCTAAGTTAAAGAGTAAGCATGATAATGCGTCTCCTTGCCTTAAGCCTTTATTCACACAAAACTCAGGGGATAGCCCTCCCTGTAAGCGCACATAACAACGCGAATCTTCCATTGTCATTCGGACTAAGCGGACCAACTTTGGGGGAATACTAATTTCCAATAGCGCTTTATAGAGTTCTTCCCGCTTGACACTGTCATAGGCCGACTTGAAGTCCACAAAGAGGTGGTGGGTCTGAAGGTTATATTCTCTGCCCTTTTCCAAAATCATTCTTAAAGAGAATATCTGGTCGGTTGTGGACTTGTTTTTCCTGAACCCACATTGATATTTTCCTAATTCTCTTTCGGCATGAGGCAGGAGTCTGGCGTAGATTATATTGGACATAATCTTATAAGCACAGTTGAGAAGTGAGATCCCTCGGTAGTTGCATCCAAACTTCTAATGTTCAAATTTATGGCTTATAATGAATGTATTTTCTATATTTTATTCTACAATTAATCTACAATTTCACAACAATGTGTTAAAGTTGACAAAAATGTTGTAAATATTCCAATCTTAAAGAAAATTCATCATTCGACATTTAAATACAGTGTCTCTGTAAAATAGTGTCTTAAAGAATTATTTTACGCTTATAGATAGATATATTCATATTAAAAAGCTCATTCGCGCTAATAAATACAGTCTCGCTAATAAATACATTCACGCTAATAGATACAGTCTCGCCAATAAATACATTCACGCTAATTCTTACCAGATTATTAAAAAGCCATGTTGTCTATAGCGCATGCGGATTAGCCATTAATTTTAATATTTAAAATATAGTAAAATTTTATCAAATAAATATCTTTCTTGCTCTTTTTTATGAAAGAGAAAAGTGGATTTAATTCAGAAAGAATATTACAATTTTAATTTAATTATAACACTAGCGTAACTATGTATATGTATTTATTAGGCTTCTATTAATTACTTGGAAAAAATAAAAAAAAATACACTATTTAATCAGCCACAAATGTATTTATTTAAATTAAAAATACAATGATAGAAAATATATAATTATATGAAGAGAGTTTAAAAAAACTACACCTGCTTCGTTGCACATTTTGATCAATTTTAAAGTTACAGGTGCATTTTTAGTATTCTCTGCATTTTAAAGGACATAGCTAATCAACATTTCAGATGGTAAATTTATTCTTCTTTTTTTTTAAAAAAAAAAAACTCCTTTTATAACTTAAATATCCTTTTATGGTTATATAAATGTTATCTTTAAATTAGTAAAACTTCCTGTTAAAAGCATGCAAATGTGTAAATGTGGTAATTAAAGTAGGGATCTACCAATTCCCCCGATAATCAACTTACTTGAAACAAGTTCAAAGTTATTCGATATTTCGTTATTGAGAAAATTGCAGAAAACTGAAAAAAAAAAAAAAAAAAAACCTTGCCGTAAAGTCATATTTCCGGTCCCAGAAATCTTCAAACTCGGAATTTCGGCAACATATTTAATACTATTATTATTATATATAAAAAAAAAATCTGGTGTGAAACACTCACACAACTTTTCTCTTACTCCAGTTCTCAAAATGATGATTGACGAATTTTATAGTTTGTGGTGCACCAAATTTTAATGAAATTCGTCGAAACTGAAAAAAACTGATCAGTAAAAGCGCACTTCCGGTTTACTAATTTTCTTGAAACTCGGAATTTCAACCATCTATTATTTTTCTAATTATGTTTGGATGATAGAATTGTATAATCAACTAGGATAGCACTTTGATGAAAATCTGAACCCACCCATAAAAGTGCCCTTAAAAGAACTTTCCCAGAGAAAATTTAGATAAACTTGTAGATCTTTGCATGTTTAGTTTATATACGAAGTTTCAAAAAAATCGTCGGAGCCATTTTTGAGAAAATTGCGAAAAAGTGAATAAATCATTCAGTAAAGTGGTAAAGTAAAATGCACTCCCGGTTATCCGATTTTTTTGAAACTCGGAATTTCAATAACATATTTAATTCTAATTAACATTATTTAGATGACAGAATTGTCTAATAAAGTGAAATAGCACTTTAGATGGAAACCTATCCACACCCCCTCCCTAAAAGTGGCCTTCAATGCATTTTCCCGGAGAAATGTTTCAAATAAAAGTTGTAGTTCTTTGTATGTGTGGTTGATGTTTGATGTTTAATGAAAATCGTCGGAGCCATTTTTCAGAAAATTGCAAAAAAGTAAAAAATTTAACTAGTAAAGTGGTACTTCCGATTGAGGAATTTTGACAGATAATGTAGTGTCAGATCACATCGTGATACCGAAACGGAATATGAAGTTTAAACTTTCTGCGATTTTTCATTTATGAGCTATGCTGTTCAGATACCACACACACACGCACGTACGCACGCACGGACACACATACACACAGACCATTTGCTAAAAACCACTTTTTTGGACTCAGGGGACCTCAAAACGCATATTTCCGGTGAAAACTCGATATCGAAAATTTGACACGATTACAATACTTCCTCTTACTAGGAGTAAGAGAAAGTAATAAATGTTGAATCTCTTTATATGTTTAATGGATATAACAAGTTTAAATAAAATCGTGGAAGCCATTTTTGAGAAAGTTGTCAACAAAAAATAAATAGGAAATCCATTTATCAAAGTAGTACTTCCGTATCACCGGTTTTGACTAAAACCTTATTTTTTTTCGGCGCATCGACTTCTGAGGTTATTAACGCCCCTCATTTGATTTACTTTCTCAAATCAAGTCTGCATGAACTGGGATGGCACTTCTTATTCTATGTGGCATCCACTCACAGTACCTTGCCCGGCAAGGTAGTTTGGAGACCTAGATAGTCGTGTATCTTTCCACACATCCCCTCTTATTTCATCGATCTAGTCGACAAGGAGGAGTGTGAAATATTGTTTTGTGCCATCCCTTACCCTACCTGAACTTTTCTTTATTTAAATATTACTTGTGTGCAAAACTAAAAGTGCCTTTGGCTCCATGTATTACAGTATATACATATAACTTATTTATATACATATTACTTACTTTGGTAACTTTAACTATATAGCTATTTACTCGAAGAAATATCGGGGCGTACAGTACTTCCAACAAATATTCCCGCACACCTATAATTGGCTAACCTAAATGGTATTGAAATACTTCTGTAAATTTTCTTTTCAATTCATATAAACTAATCTAACCATTCATGCCAACATTTTTGGCAGTAAATACATTCATACTAATAAATAAGGGCAATAAGAGGGCGGATCGGCTGTCTAGAGAGGGATCTTCCTTACCTTTTTGTGGTCCCAAGCCAACCCTTGCCGTCACTAAGAGGTTCTGAGATAGTCAGATTAGACTTTGGGAGACGAGAGTTTTGGAGAAATGTTGGGAGGACACGCAGGAGTGCTTCCAGGCTAAAAGATTTATCAAGAGACTAAGCAGGGAGTTTCAGACTACCTCCTGTCACTTAGTAGGATAGGACTAAGGACCTTGGTGGGTGTAGTGACTGGACATACATGGGTATCTAGTCATTTCATAATATAGGGAGGACGTCTAGCCCCATATGTCAGAACTGTGATGTTGGAATTAGGGAAATGCCTGGGAGCTCAATGATATTTTAGATTACTGTAGATAATCTGGCAGACTACCGGAAGAGATTTATTAGCGGGATAATTGTGGGGAGAAAATTGGGGGGATAAAAGCCACATAGGCTTAAGTCCAGGGCCGACGGGCACCCAGTTTTAATAATAATAATAATAATAAATACATTCACGCTAATAGATACATTCATACTAAAAAATACATTCGCGCTAATAAATACAGTCTTGCCAATAAATCATTCATGCTAAACGTTCAGGCAAAGTTGAACTCAATATTCCTTTAACTAAACTAAGTATTCCTATAATTAAACCTAATTGGTGAAATAATCGATAAAAACGTTACTGTCGGGTTCTTCGGATTTCAGTTTTCTACGATTTTCAGTTTTCACACATACACACCCAATTTGAAGCAATTCACAAGCTACTGTTTCAGACTCTGGGTCCCAAAAATGTTTATTTCCGGTGAAATTCTTAATTTCGAAAATTTCACACGATCGCAGTACTTCCTCTCTTATGACAGCAATACGAGAAAGTAATAATTTCTCAGCTTGTAAAATGATTAAAATTGAATTTAATAATACCGACTTTCAGTGAATTCTGAATATATTTATATATTGAACAGAAATGGTAGGTGCATTTCGCATATCCTCATAAATGTTCCAAGAAGATATGTGAAATATTCAAAGGCGGCAGATTGTGGAAAGCGGAAAAAATCTGGTGTGGAACATTCACACGATTTTGAGTTACAGCCCTTAAACAATTATATGTAAATTTACAATTTTCTTCAACTTTTACTCATCTATCTCAAATACTGATGTGGCGAAAGTGTCAAATATCTACCTAAGCATGTGGTAGAAATAGTTACATTGTAGTCCAGAAAATAGCACCAATAACATTGAACCAAATCTATATAACAATGGAAATTTAACGTCCAAAATTCTGTAGAACTACCAAAAATTAATTTTGTGGGGGGGGGAAGTGCATCCTACTTTATTTGAATTATTTTTCCAAGAAAAGTGATTTTGTAAGGGTTCTATAGGGAACCAATAACGTTATGCTTTTCTTTAAAGTACCACATCAGTATAATGTATGGTTTTACAACCTGCATAATATTGACTCACCTTGGAAGCCTTGATAGAATTTGAAATTGGAAGAAAACTGATTAACCTGAAGTACTATTTTATAGAATAGGTTTTTAAGTTTTTTTGGAATGTTCTCGAAAAAAATTACAGCTTTTCTTTAAACATAGAATGTTGCAGCATAGATAGAAACATATAACTTTTATTTGAAACATTTTTCTAAAAAAAAATAATTTTGGAGGAATATGGGGGGGTAGGGGGTCTGTCAGTTAGTTTAAATTTAAATTTGCACAAGCTTTGTTGATTTTTACTCAGAGCGTTTCACATAAAACCGCTCAGGTGTACATGGGAAATCACCACTAACTAAACATTATAATGTTGCAACTTTAAAGAAACATTTGTTAATTAAATTGTCCTAATTGGAGTAAGAGGAATTCGTGTGAGTGTTTCACAACAGATTGTTTTAATAATGCAGATGCATATATCATCTGCATATTGAATTATCTTCGTTTTTTTTTTTGTTTTTTTTTTTTTAAGGCGACAACATGTAATGACATATCAGGGTCATAGCAATGTCAAAGTGGCTCCAGCCAGCCCTATCTTCACAAAGGAGGGCAGGAAGAAAGGATAATTTATAACTAGTGGCCCGCCGGCCGCTGTCTTCAAGACAAGGGCCGCGGCCAAACAAAAACCCCTTTCAAATACAAGGGTCAGTACATTACATCAAAGAAAAGCACCGATGAAGCTGGCCACTTCCTAAATGACATTGGTCGCCGACCTGGCCAAAGTCGCTCGCTACGAGAGATGTCTTAGTATGAGTACTTACTTACACACTTGACAGTGTGTGAGTAAGACTAATATAAACTTCGCTCCACTGGAGGAGGGGATCATTATATCATTCATCATTATACCAGTAGCCACATAATTATATCAGTATCATTTTATAGCAGCAGTTATACTTGAGTTCCGAGTGCCTCCCTATACAAGGTTTAACTTATAATTATTTTCATAGTTGTGCATATCAATTTATTTATTATAATCATTTTCAATTATTTGTTATTTAACTCTTAAAATTATTTATTTGCAACAATTATATATTTAATTGTAGTTACCATTAGGCTCATTCAAATTATTGTTAAAATATATTCTATTTTTATAAATTCAGTGTTAGTAATTCAAGCAATAACTCTCTAAACTAACTTCCGCCTAATAAATCCCTCTTCAAGACATCTAACTTCATACCTCAGGAATCATTCCACTACCTTCATACCTTTCAATTGATTCCACTACAACATCTATGGTCACTGGCGTCAAGAAACATGTCAGTGAGCAGCTGGTCTCGAGATAGTGTTCCCCCTTTGCAGATAACACTCTCCAAAACCGGGCAGTGAGCTGTAAAGGCTCTTAGGAAAAAAAACATCTAAGAGGTAAGCAAGGTAAGCATTGGACTCAAACTCGAGCGTCCACGTGGGAGTCCAGTGCGCTGCGTTTGTAGCATTATCGCAAGTAAATCTATCACATAATGTGGAATATAATAACGGGCTTTAAGTGGAAAACTCCTTGAGGAAAATCTAACTATGTTACTAGCGGGCTCACTATGAATAATAAATTTATTTTTACAAGTACATGCTTATTTTTACAAGTCATAGGCGGCCGTAAAATCTAGAAATAAGAAGGCCAATGTTGGTTTGTGTATTCTAAGTATACAATCCGAAACCAGTGTAAATGACAATCGTTTATAGATTTGCCTTTTCTTAAACTATTCTGACTTTTGGGCAACTTGTTATTCAATTCTAGCCACCACTACAACCTCTGTTCGATCATTTTTTCCAAGACTTTCATTATAAATGTCGACAGAGTAATGGGTCTTTAGGAGTCGCAATTTTCCCTCTCTTTATTTGGTTTCAATATTGGACAGATTAAATAATTTTACCATTGTTGAGGAAATTCACTGTTTACCCAGTTTCATTAAATATAGTTTAGTTCATTTATTGTAAAAGGTTTCTCTAACATATGTTTAATTGTGTTTGTAATGGTACAATAAGTCTATGATGGCTGCGTGCCGGGGTTTAGCCCACCCATAGGTGAAAATCTTGTTGTTGTGATTGGTTCCGCAGAGCTGGAAAAGAAACAGGCTATCTTGGAAAATATCTGTGATGAAAATCTTGTGTTTGTAGAATTCTGCTATATGTTGTTATTTATTTCAGGAGCTAGTTTACCAAAAAAATCATTAGTCTATTCTCTCTTATCTATTTGTATGCATTTATTTACCTACATATATTACATACTTATCTTTCGTGTGAGATTTTAATAAAATAAGAACATAATATAGCCCTTCGCATCATTAGTAATTGTCCAAGTTAAAAGTGGAGCTGAAAGGTGCAAATTATGATGTCTACAACCAATTTATTTATTTGATTGCAACTGTATAACACTGTTGATAATAATCCTTCATTTCAAAATACAAAACTTTTATTTTGTGTGGCTATATCACCCCTTAGCCCTGAATAACTAGACCTGAACACCATATTATATGTACTGAAATCTCCTCCCAGGATAAATAGTGAGGGTATATTATTTAAAATCAAATCCCATTCATGAAACGCAATATTATTCTTAGGGCTTTTATAAATAGAAATAATAATCATGGCACAATTATTTTATTTAAAGTTTTTATTTCTTTATACTGAAAATTATTATTAATTGGGGCGGGGTTGGTCTAGTGGTTATGAGAATGGACTTGTAAGTGGGAGGACCTCAGTTCGAGTTCCGCGTATAACTGCTAAATTTTATATTTATTTAAAAAATGTTAATAGTAAATTAGGTGCTTCCGCCCTCCATGACTCCAATTTGGTAGGTGGCCGGTGAGTCTCTTGAAAAAATAGGCATTACTTACTAGTACTCATTATTAATTAGATTTGTAGCACCCTCTTTCCATCCCTTCTATCATTAAATTATACATATAAGCTGTAAACTTTACTACTGACGAGGTGAAACTATGTTTCACTAAGCAAAGCTAAATTTATTTATTCTTAACAAATTTCATTATTGACGTAAACAAATTTCTAAACATCCCTTATTAAGCTATAATAAGACTAAAAGATCTAGCATTCCATTGAAGAATTTACAATTCATGCATTTTATAAAATGATAGATTTTGAATAATAATAATACGTAAATAAATACAATGTTGTATAAATTCTACAAGTAGGGGTAATATTATTATTATTCAAGAAAGGGGAGGGCGAAACCCTACGCTATCCAAAGTCTCTATAAAACAAACTGTTTGTCTGGTCAAATTCACATTTGGTATTTGCTTTTGCAACAAGTGTGCCAACATAACAAAACAGTAATTTCATTTATAGCAGTGCCATCTATGGGCTAGCGGAACTTTTCACCTTACCCTAGTGCATATAGGCCTATCAATTTTATTTGAAACGCTTTTTTCAGAAAAGTTGGTTCTAGGGCTAATTTGAGAGAAACATGAGTTAGAACTGGTTAATAAAGAGCCATGTCTGCGAATGTACCGTTTACCATCTATGCGATTAATTAGAGAGAGTAATAGTCGCTTTGTTACTAATTCCAAGCGGTAAGAGTTCTAAAAAATATTATAATTTTGAGAATATTATTTAGGAAGTCATATCATCTAAGGGATACTATACAATATGATCTGAAAGCAATTTTTTTTTTTAAAATAAACCCACACCATAAGCTCTACGGGTGATCAGATTCATTCTCAGTCAAAGGTAGTAGCTGTAGAAAAACAAGTTACTTTTTTTTGTACTTTCTCTTACTCCTGGTAAGAGAAAGTATTGTAATCGTGTCAAATTTTCGATATCGAGTTTTCACCGGAAATATCCGTTTTGAGGTACTAAAAAAGTGGTTTTTAGTAAATGGTCTGTTATACTCGTATGTGTGTGTGAACAGCATAGCTCAAAAACGAAAAACCGTAGAAAGTTCAAACTTGATATTACGTTTAGGTATCATCACGGCATCTGACAATCTCTCAAAATTCCTCAACCGGAAGCATCACTTTACTAGTTGGTCTTTTATTTTTTTGCGATTTTCTCAAAAATGGTTCCAACGATTTTCTTCAAACTTGGTAAATCAACTGCATATATAAAGATTTTCTACATATATAAAGAACGTTTATTCAAAACATTTCTCTGGGAAAATTCATTTAAGGGTACTTTTAGGGGAAGGGTCCTTGATCAGGAGGAGATGGGAAAAGAGATCGTCTCTGGAACACCATCCCGGGACTGAGGCAGGTCAAGGTCTGGGAGGTTATAACCAGGAAAGGTCGAAAGCCTAAATCAGTCTGAGCAAGAACAAGATCCTTATCCTTACGGGGCACTGCAGACTCAGGGGACACCTGAGGAAGCCCGGCCTAGAAGATGATGGCACATGCAGATTCTGTGGGGAGATGGAAGAAACTCCGATACATCTCCTCATAGACTGTGATGCCGTCATTCAAAGAAGATTTAGTAGGTTTAGAATCCGGGTTTTTACCAGATAGGGGAGGAAAAAATATATACCCTAGAACCCTCCAGGATCTTGGGATTCCTTAGGGAACTCAACCTTGAAGAGGTTGAGGGTGCTGTAGATGAGCTAGCTCATGGGGGGGGGTACAATAGATCATCAATGGTCGCGGTACAGAACCCTCAAGAAAAAAAAGGCGGAGGGGTGGGGTTATGTTTTTCTCTAAAGTGCTATCATTCAAACAAAATTAATTAGAAATAAATAGATGGCCAAAATTCCGAGTTTCAAGAAAATTAGTAAACCGGAAATGCGCTTTTACTGAACAGTTTTTTCTCAGTTTTCGACGAATTTCATTAAACTTGGTACACTAACTATAAAATTTGTCAGTTATAATTTTGAGAATTGGAGTAAGAGAAAGTTGTGTGAGTGTTTTACACCAGATTTTTTTAAATTATTATTACGCATGTTATGGTTCGTTAAATGTATCAGTGTTTTTTACTTTTTAATATATCTATGATGATGAATGTGTGATGGAGAGAGTGTCAAGAATCCTGAAGATATGACCGTCTGCATACACTGTTACCAACTTACATAGGTCAAGCTTATTTTATATATCTAATTAGAAATATTATGAAATAATTAATTTGTGTGAGACTAATGTGTAATAATAATACAAAAAAATGTATTACACTCTATACATGATTTTTGGGTTATTGCAAAAAATAAAGACTCCATAATTATTTAACTATTTATATTGTTGATTGACAATAATTTCATAAACAAAGAGCTATTTGATGCTTAAAACATGAGCATTCGTTTTTTTTTAACGACAAAACCACAATATACAGTCGACAGGTGAAGTATCAACATCACTTTTCTGGCTGGTGTATGGATTATAACCGATGTTTCCGCCCTCGACGGTAGATGTTGGTATGAATACATATGGGAAGAAGTGAGTAGGGGTACCTATCACTTTATAAGGAGTGTAGCTTGTTGGTCCATGTGTTGATACTCCATGATGTACCCTATATAAACACCAAAAGATAATTCCATCATTATTTAACGTTTTGATTTTTTTATTGAATGGGGTAGATTTGCAAATGTCCAAGATGTTCTCGTTTAGAAACATAAAGCATCCGCCTATAGTAGAAATCTATAGTATGAAAATTTGTAAGAAAAAACTGCCATTTACTTACGCTGGATGGTAAACTGGTTTGTAAACAGATGGGCTACTTTGTCCGCCTGGCGTTCCTGGATACACCTCCCTAGAAACAAAGAAGTTGTAATTTAAAAATTTTTTTAGCAGAAGCGTGTATCTATTTTCGCATTTTTTTTTTTGTAGCAAGTTTTGTGAATACCAAAATTTCGAAATCAATACATGCTAAATAGATTTCGATTGGTATGGGACACTGGATTTAGAGCGCTGATGTTTCTACATAATCAAAATACCCTGACACTATTTTGGATGCCGTCCAGATTTTGAAAGAACAAGGAAGAGATGCATGAATGTGCTGGCAGGCTGTTGGCATCGAATCTTTTGTTTCTATGACGTCTTACATATATCGGATTATAGGTCATCCATTAAAACTGATCCTCTTAGAATAATTCTCAGATCCTGATTTTTGTAAGGCCAGAGCCTTCGCCTTTCTTCCAGAATGTAATTGGTCTGCTTACACTTCACTATCGGCTATATACGCTATGCATCCTTTAGAACAAATTGACGATAGCCATTTGCTGAAGATATGCCAGGAACCAAGGAGATATCAGTGTGTTTCCTAAAATGTTATGAAACTATGTATGATTGCACTTAGGTTCCAACTCTTGAGGAAGGAGAAACTGAGCCGTCTTTATATTTACGAGTCTTGTTAGGGCTCTTAGATTGAACAGCTTGTTGATAATTGGGGAAAATACAGTGAATCCCTTCGAATCATAATATTTGGACTTGGTGTTCCACTTCTGAGTATAATCTGATATAAGAGTGGATAAAATTTCTTGTGCTTCTCAGTTGCAAGACTTCCGTAATATTAACATCATGTTTTTATACGAAAATTCCATTATTACTTACCCAGTGTAAACGGGTTTATACACGGATGGAGTACTTTGAACCACTGGCACTCTTCCTGGATGACCTTCTCTGAAATCAAATAAGATTAGCTGTACTCTTAAGTTCATGAGTAGAGTAAGTAAAAGGACTAATGTAATGCCTATTTTTCAGGCGGGCTTAACGTCCAACTACCAAATCACGTGTCGTGGACGGGGGCGGAAGCACCTACTTTACTATTAACATTTTATAAACAAATATAAAATTTAACAGTTATACGCTGGACTCGAACTGGGGTCCTCCCACTTACAAATCCATGCTCATAACCACTACACCACCTGGCCCGGGAGGGTTCAATGAGAGCACTTATCGGGCCGGAGCCGTTCTGTGGTGTCTCAAGATGCCTCAGGAGTGCATCCATTAAGTTATGGATGCAGGACCGATCAAGGGAATGGTGGGACAAAACTCCAGGCCAGAGGCAGGCGAAAACGTTTATTCATAGCCACTCGCCCAAGCTAACTGCGGAACTACTCCAATTAGGCCGGGTGGCCATAAGGATAGCAGTTGGCGTTCTCACTGGCCATTGTAGATTAAATAAGCACATGCATCGCATGGGCCTGGCAACGGATAGCCTGTGTAGGTCAAGAAGAAGAGGAGACGGCACTGCATGTGGTATGTCAGTGCGAGGGGCTGGTTTGGCTAAGGTACCGCCTCTTTGGTAAAGAGAAGCTGGTGCCAACAAGCCTCAGCCGGGGCCCTCTCTCGGACCTATTAAGTCTTTTAAGGCAAGCAGGACTCGAGAGGGTGCTCTGATGGCAGGTGCTCTGACTGACCACCTGGGAGCCCGCCCCCCCCAATTCCACAGTCCGGTTAAGGACAGGATAGCGGGAGGGTCTCCAATCTCGGGGGGTACCACAATAGATCCTTAGGGTGTCGCGGTGGCGTAGGCTGAAGAGCCAATTCCCCCGTTAGAATCTATCTATCAATCTATCCTATACGAATCAATTATGGTACTATGTATATGGAAATTTGGACATATAAACGTTTTAGTTACTTACAATGGATTGTAAACTGATTTGAACCCAGATGGAATATTTCGTAACACTTCTCTGTAATCAAATAAAAATAGGCTGAATTTGCACATTCCTTATCAAAAGCATATATATATTAAATCTAAATTTCTTAAGATCTTCTTTTATAGAAGACACTTACACTTTTTGTGGGGCCATCCCTAAAGCAGCACCAATAAGGCAGATGAAGATCTGAAAAAAAAATTCTTAAATTTACAAATTTAAACATATCCTTTTGCTTCTTTCTTTCAAAACTTATTCATTAATCCACTTTTTTAAAAAATAAAATTCACCAAATTACTAATTATTAAACTTCTAACTGATTGAAACTAATTGGCTTACTTACAAGTGGATTCATGTTGTTAGTTCGCTTATAACTTCAGATTTGTAAATACTATTTGCTTTTTTGTGAGTTCTCTATATATACTGAATTCAGAAAGCAGTGGGGTTTGTTTGTTGCTTTAAGGTGTGAATGTTTAATTATTTTCACAGTATTAGTGTTTATCTTTGTTATAAAATAAAAATGCCTGAGGGTTTTTAGTTAATTGTCTGGCCAAATATGCTGAGATGATTTTAATGTATAATATATCTGATAAATATTATAGATTTGTGTCAGAAATATATTTATTTCTCTTTATAGTATTTTATGGAATTTTATTTTATTAAAC
This sequence comes from Triatoma infestans, assembly GCA_011037195.1. Classification (NCBI taxonomy): domain Eukaryota; kingdom Metazoa; phylum Arthropoda; class Insecta; order Hemiptera; family Reduviidae; genus Triatoma; species Triatoma infestans. The sequence goes on along the minus strand of JAAEAF010001257.1, from coordinate 39,814 downwards.
TTATGTGATCAAATATAGAAATGATTATTTGAGTATAAAAATTATTGGAATACAAATTTTACATTGAATTATTTTCAATATTATACAGGGGGTGGGAGAATATAAACTAAAAAAATCAAAAATTCTCTTGAAGGAAGCCCTGATCATCTGCCACCTTCAGAACCTCCTTAAATCAATGTTAATTGATTACTTATATAAAAGTTGAAACAAGATTGTCACAATTTTAGAGAAAATCTCAAAAAAAACAACAAAAAAACTGGAAAACTCCATTTAGTAAAATGGTAATTTTGATTAAAGACATGAATTCGACCAAAATCTTATTGTGGGGTTTTCTGGTAGCACTTGAACGAAATAACAAAATTTAAGCTTCTACGATTGTCCATTTTACATTGTGCTGACCAATTTAACAGAGCAGTTTATAAAAACAATTTTTCCTTTTCTGAAACATGCATTTTCTGTAATAATTCCATTTTGAAAATTTAATAAAATGAAGAGAAAATAATTGATTTATTATTTATTTATTTATTTGGAAACATTAATATGATGTTTTCTTTCAACTGCCTAGGGCGGAAGAACATTTACCTACAACGTTTTGGAAAATTTAATTATACACGTGTTGGATATATTTGTGAAAATAAGCACATAAGTTTTTCCTAATGGAAGGAGATCTTGTTATTTAGTAATTGTCTTACTAAGTATCTTCTTTAGAAGATCTAATAGATGGATGTGATCTTCTAGGAAGACTGTGAATCTGGAAAAAAGAGTTGTATCTCTTCTAATTAAGATGAAACTAGTGAAGATTGTATCGGAAGAATATATACAACAAGTAAAAGTGTTAAAATCGTTTTTTAATAATATCAATAGCATTTGAATAAACCTTCGCTTGATTTGAGTCGAATTAAAAAAAAATTGAATCATTATTAAAAATTGAACATCTTAGAAAAAATATAAAGATATTTATAAAATAAATAAGATTTAAAAAAATTGCATTTTTTTTTTTAATTGAAAATATAAATAAAAATTTTAGTATAGGTCAATTTTAGCTACAAGAGTCAAGACTTCTATAATCACAGAAACATTATAGTTACAGAAATAGTCAATAGATGCCAACACTTACCGGGAATTCATTAGAGATTGTACAACCATTTTTAAGTGTTTACAAATATTGCCATCAGATCGCTCTACCTCCTACCAAGTTTTATTTTTTTGGCGCGTCAACATCTATGGTCTGTTGGCACCTAGAGACATCTAAGTTCTCTGTGGTAATGTGCACGGCCGGCTTATGGAGCAGTGTACTCTGGTTACTCCAACGCTGCCCATCAGTAGACAGCGAGTTGTAAAGGCTCCTAGGAAGAAAAAAATCTAAGTGCAGCAGTGGATTCGAACCATTCTGTATGGGAGTGAAGTGCTAACTGGGTTCGCTCAGTTGTCTCCAAAGAACAGCCATATCTATCAGCATGTGTAAATATAGATAGATATTTATAGTGTAAATGTGTACTATAGATATCTATAGTATAAATGTGTATTATTTTTACTGATAGTTGGGATGGTGTAAATAACACTGTGAACCTTATTTCTTAGCCTATTTTATTGTTATTTAGAAGTTTTATTTTAAATGAAAATCTCGACGTTTCAAAATTAAACATGTTTTCAAGAGGTTCAAGACGTGTTATGTCTTTTAGGTTTAGTTTTTATAACAATGTTCTAATGAAAATATCATTATAAATGCACATTAATAACAGTATAAATACATAAAGAACAAGAGTATAAAACATAACGTATAAATTGTACAAAGGGTGGTCAGATAAGTAGTGAAGAAGTCGTCCTGAGTAAGTCGGTTTCATGTACCAGTTATTAGTTGAAGTGTTGTCTGGATTCCGGATTATGATCGTGTCGAGGAAGGGGAGGCTGTTGTTTTGTTCTTTTTCGATTGTAAATTGAATTCTGCTGTGGTAAGAATTGAAATGGTGTAAGATTAGGGAAATGTCATTGGGGGTGACGATGAGGAATAAATCGTCCACATATTAAAATATATGTGAAACTGAGGTCTCAAGGATAGGGAGGACAGTGTCTAGAAGGTCGTTCATGATTATATTGGCCAGAGCTAGGCAATCGCCCATGGCCAAACCATCTTTTTAAAAATAGAAGCGATTCTGGAAAACAAAGTATCCTGATTTGCGGCAAAGATTTAGTGTTTCGATGAAGAGATCAAAAGGGAAGTGGTGTGCGGTTCTATTAATGCCCAGTTGTTAGAGACTAATGTGGTGACTTTATCTAGTAGGATGTTGGTAAATAGGGAGGAAACATCAAGCGAGATCATGGTATACTCGGGCCCTTTCCACCAAAAAGTCAACACTGCAAAAAATTTAGTGAACCGTGCCCTTTCACTCCCCATCCCAACTTTAACAATGAAAACATCAAAAAATCGAGGAAAATCCTGTCCTCTAATGGTTACTCTTCACACATCATAAACAATATAATCAAAAAAGCATTGACACCAGCATTACATAGACCACACACTAATCATCATACATCAAATGCACTACACCACTTAGCAATGCCACTTTAGCTTCTTTGGAAGAAGTTAAACAAATATCAAGTTTGAAGTTTTCTACGATTTTCAGTTTTCACACATACACACCCAATTTGAAGCAATTCGCAAGCTACTGTTTCAGACTCTGGGTCTCAAAAAATGTTTATTTCCGATGAAATTCTTAATTTCGAAAATTTCACACGATCGCAGTACTTCCTCTCTTATGACAGCAATACGAGAAAGTAATAATTTCTCAGCTTGTAAAATGATTAAATTAGCTAATTAAAATTGAATTTAATAATACCGACTTTCAGTGAATTCTGAATATATTTATATATTGAACAGAAATGGGTAGGTGCATTTCACATATCCTCATAAATGTTCCAAGAAGATATGTAAAATATTCAAAGGCGGCAGATTGTGGAAAGCGGAAAAATCTGGTATAGAACATTCACACGATTATGAGTTACATCCCTTAAACAATTATATGTAAATTTACAATTTTCTTTAACTTTTACTCATCTATCTCAAATACTGATGTGGCGAAAGTGTCAAATATCTACCTAAGCATGTGGTAGAAATAGTTACATTGTAGTCCAGAAAATAGCACCAATAACATTGAACCAAATCTATATAACAATGGAAATTTAACGCCCAAAATTCTGCAGAACTACCAAAAATTAATTTGAAATGCAAATGAGATAAGTTTTTATCTGTGCAATGATCATTCCAAGTTTAAAAGAAATTGCTATAGTCATTTTCAAGAATATTCAAAAAAACTATCTTGTAAATTTCCGCATTTGCGGTTAACCGATTTCCTGCAAAATTGTAATTTTATTAGGAGATTTTGTTTATTTAGATTCTTTTATGGGATAGTGGACTACGACCTGAGTGATCTATTGTGACCCCCGGAGCCTTCTTAGTGCACTGCCGGCGTAGTCATCGTCATCATTTGTGGCGCAACAACCCACGTGGGGTGAAGGCCTCCTGCAGCAAAGTCCGCCAAACATCTCTGTCTGAAGCTGCCGCCCACCAGTCTCTTAACCTAGCAGGGATCGCGCATCGCCTCCACACCATCGAACCAGCGCAATTTCGGGCGTCCCTGACGCCTTGAAGAGTGAATAATTTCTTCTAGGAGCTTTCTTGGTATGGAGTTATCACTCATCCTAGATACATACCGACCATCTCAGTCTGCCAATCTTTATAAATCGGGCGATATCACCGTCTCCGTATAAATCCATTACCTCCGCATTAGTTCTTATGCGCCAGGACGAGTTTGCTGGAACAAAAACTGCTCCGAAAATCCGCCTTAATATTTTTATTTCCATTCGGAGTAATTGGGATTCTTAGATTTTGGATATCGTCCAGCATTCAGAGCCGTAGGTAAGTACAGGTCTGATCAATGTCTTATAAAGACGTAGTTTGGTGGTGCGAGATAGAATGTGACTTTTCAGGTGCCTAACCAAACCGAAGTAACAATTATTGGTAGCTATTATTCTTCGCTGGATTTCCGCATTTATATCCCTATCATTAGTCACCAGTGAGCCAAGATAGACAAAGCTATTCACGCTCTCGAAGGTGTAGCGAACCACTTGAACTTGGTTCGGTGGTTTACCTTGAGGATTAGTGACCATATATTTGGTTTTGGACTCATTCACGGCCAGTCCCATTCGCGCAGCCGCAACCTGCAGTCTAGAGAAGGCTTCACTCATGGCACCAAAGCTCCTCCCGATGATATCGATATCGTCCGCGTAACCCAATATTCGCACTGTCCGGTTAATGATAGTTCCACCAACTTGAACACCTGATTCCCTCACTGCACCCTCCAGGGCAGGTTAAAGAGTAGGCAAGCTAGACTGTCCCCTTGTCTTAGGCCTTTAAGAGTGGAAAACTCATTTGAAAGATCGCCATCGATGCGGACCTGGCATCGCTTACCGGATTGTCATCTTAGTAAGCCTCACTAGCTTAGGGGGAATTCCCATATCCAGCATTACCCTGTACAATTCTTCTCTGATCACGAAAATCAACGAATAGGTGGTGGGTCTGGATATTATATCCGCGAGTTCTTTCCAACATAATTCTTAGAGAGAATATTTGATCCGTCGTTGCCTTCTCTCTCATGAAACCTGCCTGATACCTCCCTATTTCTCTCTCCGCATAGGGTCTAAGCTTTAAGAATAGAATTTTGGAAAGGATCTTATATGCGCATGACAACAGAGAAATGCCTCGATAGTTATTGCATTCTAGAACGTCTCCTTTTTTATGAATTGGGCAAATGATGGTTGTACTCGTATACCAGTCATTTGGTAACCTTTCATGCTCCCAGATTCGGAGAATGATATTGTGCAATACTTTCACTATCTCTGTGCCCTCATATTTGTACAGCGCTGCAGGTAGTCCATCAGATCCTGGTGCCTTATTATTCTTCAATTGCCGGCGTAGTGGAAGAAAATGGTAAATTGAAATAATTTTAGAAATATATTTTATTTGAAGAAAATTATTATTTAAAAGAAAAATGCAATTTGGCTGGCAAAAGGATGAAAATCCAGGTAAAGGACACCGTTACAAGAGAGGTCGGGAAACTTAGTCAGTATTGTCTTTTACCCCTTCTGCAAATGGAAGGGCTACCAAGTACAGCATTCTTTCACTAGTTGTCTTACATCACTTGAAGAGTCTAAATTCGGCTTTCCACCAGACCAATCTAAATTCGACATTCAACCAGAATCTTTGTCTTAGAAGTCGCTCTCTTAACTTCAGTGCCAGTTATAAGTGTTAAAATTGAGTTTAATCTTTACTTTACTTTACCCGGCTTCATCCCCCTAAAGGGGTTGCTGTTGAGAACCAAGGACGTCTCTCCACTGCTTCCTGTCTTTCCAGTCGTTCTCTCGCAGGCCGCCATTTCCTCCTTCCGCCATATCATCATTCCATTGTATCCTCGGCCTGCCTCTTCTTCTGCGTCCTCTCGGAATCCATTCTCTAATTCGGCTGGGCCATTCCTCAGTGTTCATCCTTCTGACATGTCCACACCATGTCAGTTTCCTTTCCATTATTTCCTCTCCCATTCCCTTCCCGACACCAATCATCTCTCTGACTCTATCATTCCGAACTCTGTCTATTCTAGTCCTCGTAAGGCACCTGCTCCTCCAAAAGTCCATCTCCATAGAAGAGAGTTTCAGATTGAGTTTAATCAATCTACCTAATTGATTCTGTAATATTCATAAGAATTTTACATTCATTGCGATTAACTTGTAGTTGTTATTTTAAGAGAATATGTTTATTGTTAGCAGTGGTGACTACTTACTTATTTCTAATACTTCTATCTTACAACACCGTTCACTTCACACGCTACAAACAACAACACATCATCAATCACATTTCGCCGGCCTTCAAGCAGGTTTTCTAGCTATAATTTTGCAAATAGATCACTTGGGAAATTTTTGCCTTCCGTTGCGTATTGGTTAGCCTCTTTTTCTCTAGAAAATGGGCAAAACGTTGATTTAGATTCACATAACATAAAACAATTATTCTTTGTCCATTCATTTAGATTATTCAAGACAAGGGCCGCGGCCAAACAAAAACCCCTTTCAAATACAAGGGTCAATACATTACATCAAAGACAAGCACCGATCAAGCTGGCCACTGACCCAAATGACATTGGTCGCCGACCTGGCCAAGGTCGCACGCTACGAGAGATGTCTTAGTAGGAGTACTTACTTACACACTTGACAGTGTGTGAGTAAGACTAATATAAACTTCGCTCCACTGGAAGAGGGGATCATTATATCATCACCATTATACCAGTAGCCACATCATTATATCAGTATCATTTTACAGCAGCAGTTATACTTGAGTTCCGAGCGCGTCCCTATACAAAGTTTATCTTATAATTATTTTCATAGTTGTGCATATTAATTTATTTATTATAATCATTTTAAATTATTTGTTATTTAACTCTTAAAATTATTTATTTACAACAATTATATATTTAATTGTAGTTACCATTAGGCTCATTCAAATTATTGTTAAAATATATTCTATTTTTATAAATTCAGTGTTAGTAATTCAAGCAATAACTCTCTAAACTAACTTCCGCCTAATAAATCCCTCTTCAAGACATCTAACTTCATACCTCAGGAATCATTCCACTACCTTCATACCTTTCAATTGATTCCACTACAACATCTATGGTCACTGGCGTCAAGAAACATGTCAGTGAGCAGCTGGTCTCGAGATAGTGTTCCCCCTTTGCAGATAACACTCTCCAAAACCGGGCAGTGAGCTGTAAAGGCTCTTAGGAAAAAAAACATCTAAGAGGTAAGCAAGGTAAGCATTGGACTCAAACTCGAGCGTCCACGTGGGAGTCCAGTGCGCTGCGTTTGTAGCATTATCGCAAGTAAATCTATCACATAATGTGGAATATAATAACGGGCTTTAAGTGGAAAACTCCTTGAGGAAAATCTAACTATGTTACTAGCGGGCTCACTATGAATAATAAATTTATTTTTACAAGTACATGCTTATTTTTACAAGTCATAGGCGGCCGTAAAATCTAGAAATAAGAAGGCCAATGTTGGTTTGTGTATTCTAAGTATACAATCCGAAACCAGTGTAAATGACAATCGTTTATAGATTTGCCTTTTCTTAAACTATTCTGACTTTTGGGCAACTTGTTATTCAATTCTAGCCACCACTACAACCTCTGTTCGATCATTTTTTCCAAGACTTTCATTATAAATGTCGACAGAGTAATGGGTCTTTAGGAGTCGCAATTTTCCCTCTCTTTATTTGGTTTCAATATTGGACAGATTAAATAATTTTACCATTGTTGAGGAAATTCACCGTTTACCCAGTTTCATTAAATATAGTTTAGTTCATTTATGGTAAAAGGTTTCTCTAACATATGTTTAATTGTGTTTGTAATGGTACAATAAGTCTATGATGGCTGCGTGCCGGGGTTTAGCCCATCCATAGGTGAAAATCTTGTTGTTGTGGTTGGTTCCGCAGAGCTGGAAAAGAAACAGGCTATCTTGGAAAATATCTGTGATGAAAATCTTGTGTTTGTAGAATTCTGCTATATGTTGTTATTTATTTCAGGAGCTAGTTTACCAAAAAAATCATTAGTCTATTCTCCCTTATCTATTTGTATGCATTTATTTACCTACATATATTACATACTTATCTTTCGTGTAAGATTTTAATAAAATAAGAACATGAATATAGCCCTTCGCATCATTAGAAATTGTCCAAGTTAAAAGTGGAGCTGAAAGGTGAAAAATTATGATGTCTACAACCAATTTATTTATTTGATTGCAACTGTACAACACTGTTGATAATCCTTCATTTCAAAATACAAAACTTTTATTTTGTGTGGCTATATCACCCCTTAGCCCTGAATAACTAGACCTGAACACCATATTATATGTACTGAAATCTCCTCCCAGGATAAATAGTGAGGGTATATTATTTAAAATCAAATCCCATTCATGAAACGCAATATTATTCTTAGGGCTTTTATAAATAGAAATAATAATCATGGCACAATTATTTTATTTAAAGTTTTTATTTCTTTATACTGAAAATTATTATTAATTGGGGCGGGGTTGGTCTAGTGGTTATGAGAATGGACTTGTAAGTGGGAGGACCCCAGTTCGAATTCCGCGTATAACTGCTAAATTTTATATTTATTTAAAAAATGTTAATAGTAAAGTAGGTGCTTCCGCCCTCCATGACTCCAATTTGGTAGTTGGCCGTTGAGTCTCTTGAAAAAATAGGCATTACTTACTAGTACTTATTATTAATTAGATTTGTAGCACCCTCTTTCCATCCCTTCTATCATTAAATTATACATATAAGCTGTAAACTTTACTACTGACGAGGTGAAACCATGTTTCACTAAGCAAAGCTAAATTTATTTATTCTTAACAAATTTCATTATTGACGTAAACAAATTTCTAAACATCCCTTATTAAGCTATAATAAGACTAAAAGATCTAGCATTCCATTGAAGAATTTACAATTCATGCATTTTATAAAATGATAGATTTTGAATAATAATAATACGTAAATAAATACAATGTTGTATAAATTCTACAAGTAGGGGTAATATTATTATTATTCAAGAAAGGGGAGGGCGAAACCCTACGCTATCCAAAGTCTCTATAAAACAAACTGTTTGTCTGGTCAAATTCACATTTGGTATTTGCTTTTGCAACAAGTGTGCCAACATAACAAAACAGTAATTTCATTTATAGCAGTGCCATCTATGGGCTAGCGGAACTTTTCACCTTACCCTAGTGCATATAGGCCTATCAATTTTATTTGAAACGCTTTTTTCAGAAAAGTTGGTTCTAGGGCTAATTTGAGAGAAACATGAGTTAGAACTGGTTAATAAAGAGCCATGTCTGCGAATGTACCGTTTACCATCTATGCGATTAATTAGAGAGAGTAATAGTCGCTTTGTTACTAATTCCAAGCGGTAAGAGTTCTAAAAAATATTATAATTTTGAGAATATTATTTAGGAAGTCATATCATCTAAGGGATACTATACAATATGATCTGAAAGCAATTTTTTTTTTTAAAATAAACCCACACCATAAGCTCTACGGGTGATCAGATTCATTCTCAGTCAAAGGTAGTAGCTGTAGAAAAACAAGTTACTTTTTTTTGTACTTTCTCTTACTCCTGGTAAGAGAAAGTATTGTAATCGTGTCAAATTTTCGATATCGAGTTTTCACCGGAAATATCCGTTTTGAGGTACTAAAAAAGTGGTTTTTAGTAAATGGTCTGTTATACTCGTATGTGTGTGTGAACAGCATAGCTCAAAAACGAAAAACCGTAGAAAGTTCAAACTTGATATTACGTTTAGGTATCATCACGGCATCTGACAATCTCTCAAAATTCCTCAACCGGAAGCATCACTTTACTAGTTGGTCTTTTATTTTTTTGCGATTTTCTCAAAAATGGTTCCAACGATTTTCTTCAAACTTGGTAAATCAACTGCATATATAAAGATTTTCTACATATATAAAGAACGTTTATTCAAAACATTTCTCTGGGAAAATTCATTTAAGGGTACTTTTAGGGGAAGGGTCCTTGATCAGGAGGAGATGGGAAAAGAGATCGTCTCTGGAACACCATCCCGGGACTGAGGCAGGTCAAGGTCTGGGAGGTTATAACCAGGAAAGGTCGAAAGCCTAAATCAGTCTGAGCAAGAACAAGATCCTTATCCTTACGGGGCACTGCAGACTCAGGGGACACCTGAGGAAGCCCGGCCTAGAAGATGATGGCACATGCAGATTCTGTGGGGAGATGGAAGAAACTCCGATACATCTCCTCATAGACTGTGATGCCGTCATTCAAAGAAGATTTAGTAGGTTTAGAATCCGGGTTTTTACCAGATAGGGGAGGAAAAAATATATACCCTAGAACCCTCCAGGATCTTGGGATTCCTTAGGGAACTCAACCTTGAAGAGGTTGAGGGTGCTGTAGATGAGCTAGCTCATGGGGGGGGGTACAATAGATCATCAATGGTCGCGGTACAGAACCCTCAAGAAAAAAAAGGCGGAGGGGTGGGGTTATGTTTTTCTCTAAAGTGCTATCATTCAAACAAAATTAATTAGAAATAAATAGATGGCCAAAATTCCGAGTTTCAAGAAAATTAGTAAACCGGAAATGCGCTTTTACTGAACAGTTTTTTCTCAGTTTTCGACGAATTTCATTAAACTTGGTACACTAACTATAAAATTTGTCAGTTATAATTTTGAGAATTGGAGTAAGAGAAAGTTGTGTGAGTGTTTTACACCAGATTTTTTTAAATTATTATTACGCAAGTTATGGTTCGTTAAATGTATCAGTGTTTTTTACTTTTTAATATATCTATGATGATGAATGTGTGATGGTGAGAGTGTCAAGTATCCTGAAGATATGACCGTCTGCATACACTGTTACCAACTTACATTGGTCAAGCTTATTTTATATATCTATTTAGAAATATTATGAAATAATTAATTTGTGTGAGACTAATGTGTAATAATAATACAAAAAAATGTATTACACTCTATACATGATTTTTGGGTTATTGCAAAAAATAAAGACTCCATAATTATTTAACTATTTATATTGTTGATTGACAATAATTTCATAAACAAAGAGCTATTTGATGCTTAATACATGAGCATTCGTTTTTTTTTTTAACGACAAAACCACAATATACAGTCGACAGGTGAAGTATCAACATCACTTTTCTGGCTGGTGTATGGATTATAACCGATGTTTTCGCCCTCGACGGTAGATATTGGTATGAATACATATGGGAAGAAGTGAGTAGGGGTACCTATCACTTTATAAGGAGTGTAGCTTGTTGGTCCATGTGTTGATACTCCATGATGTACCCTATATAAACACCAAAAGATAATTCCATCATTATTTAACGTTTTGATTTTTTTATTGAATGGGGTAGATTTGCAAATGTCCAAGATGTTCTCGTTTAGAAACATAAAGCATCCGCCTATAGTAGAAATCTATAGTATGAAAATTTGTAAGAAAAAACTGCCATTTACTTACGCTGGATGGTAAACTGGTTTGTAAACAGATGGGCTACTTTGTCCGCCTGGCGTTCCTGGATACACCTCCCTAGAAACAAAGAAGTTGTAATTTAAAAATTTTTTAGTAGAAGCGTGTATCTATTTTCGCAATTTTTTTTTTGTAGGAAGTTTTGTGAATGCCAAAATTTCGAAATCAATACATGCTAAATAGATTTCGATTGGTATGGGACACTGGATTTAGAGCGCTGATGTTTCTACATAATCAAAATACCCTGACACTATTTTGGATGCCGTCCAGATTTTGAAAGAACAAGGAAGAGATGCATGAATGTGCTGGCAGGCTGTTGGCATCGAATCTTTTGTTTCTATGACGTCTTACATATATCGGATTATAGGTCATCCATTAAAACTGATCCTCTTAGAATAATTCTCAGATCCTGATTTTTGTAAGGCCAGAGCCTTCGCCTTTCTTCCAGAATGTAATTGGTCTGCTTACACTTCACTATCGGCTATATACGCTATGCATCCTTTAGAACAAATTGACGCTAGCCATTTGCTATAGATATGCCAGAAACCAAGAAGATATCAGTGTGTTTCCTAAAATGTTATGAAACTATGTATGATTGCACTTAGGTTCCAACTCTTGAGGAAGGAGAAACTGAGCCGTCTTTATATTTACGAGTCTTGTTAGGGCTCTTAGATTGAACAGCATGTGGATAATTGGGGAAAATACAGTGAATCCCTTCGAAGTATTTGGACTTGGTGTTCCACTTCTGAGTATAATCTGATATAAGAGTGGATAAAATTTCTTGTGCTTCTCAGTTGCAAGACTTCCGTAATATTAACATCATGTTTTTATACGAAAATTCCATTATTACTTACCCAGTGTAAACGGGTTTATACACGGATGGAGTACTTTGAACCACTGGCACTCCTCCTGGATCACCTTCTCTGAAATTAATTAAGATTAGCTGTACTCTTAAGTTCATGAGTATAGTAAGTAAAAAGACTAAAGTAATGCCTATATTTTCAGACGGGCTTAACGTCCAACTACCAAATTACGTGTCGTGGACGGGGGCGGAAGCACCTACTTTACTATTAACATTTTATAAACAAATATAAAATTTAACAGTTATACGCTGGACTCGAACTGGGGTCCTTCCACTTACAAATCCATGCTCATAACCACTACACCAACACCCGCCCCTAAGTTCATGAGTAGAAAGTTGAACTTTATCTCAATTTTCCTTTAATAATCATAATAATGATAATAATAATACTTTATTTAATACATTAAATAAATTACGAGCTTGAAGCTTAAACAAGAAAGAAAAGTATTCTATGGCCTGGAAATCCTAAGCCTGAAATCAATGTTACAAAACATAAAAATAAATAAAAAGAAAAAGAAACTAAATAAATATATAAATGAGTAAGTTATTAAAGAATAATGATCTTCTAAAAACGGAAAATGATGTAACCAATCATGGAAATATAACTTACGACAATATAAGTATATAATTTAGAAACGTTACAGATATAAATAAATTGGATTTAGGATAGTTACAGATATAATAATAATAATAAAACTTTATAAAAAACATATATATATATAGTTTACCATTAAGAAGACTTCAATTATAGAATCCTAGAATCCTATAATAATTAATTATAAAAACCAATACTTTTAACCTAATTCCTGAACAAGAAAAAATCTCTAACGCCATGAAGTCTGTTAAAATTAATGAACTGTAAACAGTCAAAGTTAGAGGAGGGTTACAAAGGATTCTCTGATTACCAATTAATATGGAATCCTTTCTACCCAAGAAATATAATTCTGAAACAAGTGTTTCATCCTCATTTTAAAAAAACCAATGCAAAATTCAGAGGGTATTTGTTTTCAAAGAAATAAGGTTGAAACTCCAAATCCCGTTCTTTATAAACGAGAAAATGGGAAGAAGACCTAGCAGGCACCACATAGTGGTTATATTTAGCTAACTAAGTTTTGTCCAAAATCACCAAGAGTTGCGACTGCCAAAGAGAGAGAGAGATTGTCAAGACAAAAGCAGGAATCAACGTTTTTTTGTCTTATTAATTCCACAGCGATAATTCTAGGAAGATAGGAAAATTAAGAATGTTTAAAGAAAATTCAGAATTCAAACGAAAAACAATTATTTTTGGTTGAAAGCCCTGTTAATTATAATAATAGTAATAATAATAATAATAATAATAATAAATGAAATTACGGTTATCTGAGAGAAGGTTTCTTAATGAAAAACCTCTGCAATTTTCTGAGCTCCTTTATACCGCCGATCAGCCGAAAATAGAGTCCCATTACACGCAATAGAGCGACAGACACAATTAAATAGATGCGAATTTATGTGAAAGAGGGATAGAAATTTAAGAAATAAATCCCCGGACTAGACTTGGTTTAAAGCAATTTTGGCCGTAGAAACCATCTCCCATCTCCAATAGGCATTAATATATAGACGACACATTAAATGGATTCCTAAATATTTATACCTATTAACAGTTTCAACTTCTTCTCCACTAAAATACCACTTCTCTTTCGCGGCTAAACCACCCCTAACTCTAAAGGCCATAATTTTGGAATTGTCTAAATTCAAATGTGATCGCCTTTTGTCTCGCAGAATCATCTCACTACCGGAATGTGGTTGGTCCGCTCACATGTCCCAATCGGCTATATACTCTATGCATCCTTTGGATTTAACTGATTATAGCCATATGCTGAAGATATACCAGAAACCGAAGAGATACCACTGTGTTTCCTAAGCTGTTATAAAAGCATGACTTTCGTTTATGAGTTTTGTTAGGGTTCTGGGATTGAAAACGTGCTCTAGTTGGATAATTGGAGAAGGTATAATGGCTCCTTTCGAGACGCAATAGTAGGACTTGGTGACCAACTTCTGAATATAATCTAAACTAAGGGTAAATAAAATTTCGTGCACTTCTCTGATACAATACTTACATATTAATATGATTTATTTATATGAAAAATCCACTATTACTTACCCTGTGTAAACTGGTTTATACACGAATGGATTATTCTGATCCCCTGGCACTCCTGGAAGAACTTCGCTGTAAACATATAAGGTAAGTTGTACTAAAAGTTCATTAGTAGGGAGCTAAACTTTATATCCATTTTACCTTTCTTCTTTTGTTATAAAGAGTAACCATTACAATCGTGTAAAAAATTTTTGAGAATTGAGTCTGTGACAAACAAAACATTTATAAACGAAAAATCGCAGGATAGTGGAATGTGATATTTCGTTTATATATAAAAATCCGTCAACTAAATAAAATATATTTTTCTTTTCAGTTTTGATAGTATTTTGCTCGGAAACTTCAACTATATAAGGCACAACCAGCCTTTAATTTGCTGGAGTATTTGGAAATTGGGATCCACCTCATGTTCTAAGCTAATCTAATCTAACTACATACATATAGGCCTATCAATTTTATTAGAAAGATGTTCCCGGAAAAATTGATACTATGGCTAATTTGGGGGGAAACTTGACCTAGAATTTACCGCTGAAATGCCACTTCTGTGAACATACAGTTTACCATTTATATCTATACGATTAGCCATAGATTTTAATAAATGTTTTATGGTAATTCCAAGTTACAAGAAATTCTAAAAAAATATTATAATTTTGAGAATTATAGTTAGCGGATATAGTATTTGCGATATTACAACAATCTGGTATGAAAATAATAATTTTTTTTTTAATACAAAAACCTAATTTCAACACACATAATGGGCTGTAGAATGATCAGAGGAAAACCGAATTGGTAAGGTAGTAGCAACCGAATATTGTCACTATTTTTCCTTTATTCTCTTACTTCTGCTAGTAAAAGGAAGTATTGCAATCGTGCTAGAAATTTATGTTTTCATCGGAAATACATGTTTTGGGGTCCTCTGAATGTGAAAAAAAGTTAGGTACTACCACGAAGACGCAAAGATTTCGGGCAAAATCCATCAATTGAATGTACGAATTAAGGTTTTTTTTTTTTTCTCCCATTTTTCATCATTTTCTCAAAAACAGCTCCAACAATTTTCTTTAAACTTCATATACTAGCTACACACACAAATACCTATCACTTTTATTTGAAACGTTTTCCAGAAAAAATGGATTGTGTGGGGAGGGGGGGTTCCGGGAGAGCAGAAGCGTTATGCTTCCTTCCATCGTACCACTTCAGTGCATTAGATGTTTTTTTATTTACCAACTACATTATATTATTACATATATTGAAGCACTGATGGAATTCAAAATTTGAAGAAAATCAGTTAATTGATGCGAAACTTTCTAGAACAGGTTTCTGATTTTTTTTTTTTTGGAATATTCTCGATTTGGAACTATAACGATTTCCTTTAAAGTTGGATATGCTAACTGCAAAGATATAAACGTATTACTCTTATCTGAAACAATGTTTCCCTATTAAAATTATTTTGCAGTTGTACGGGATTTGTGACATTAATTTCAAATGTTATACGTAGTTTGGTTCAGTATTTTTAGAGCGCTCTACTGGGCCATAAGATCATCACTACTTCTCTACCTGCCAATATTAGTGGTTGATACTTATTCCCCACCATCTCTAATACTTATGTTAGGACAAAAACTAAAATTTGAGATTAACGAACATTTGTTATTTTATATATAATTGTCCTAGAAGGAGTAAGAGAAAGCCGAGTGTTTCATACTTGAATTTTTTTTTTTTTTGGACTATACATTGCATATACATATTATGTGGAAGATTCGAAGGAGATATCGTGATATATTATACACATGTAAGTACTACATCTGGAGAATGATACAGCTTATCTACGCGTTAGGTTAGTAGCCTGGTACATATGATACTAAATACCCACTTCAATCTAGCCAGTAATATAAAAATAGTTCTAGCAATTTAATGACTTCTTTTTTTTTTTTTGAAAGGTAAAGTTGCAAGTGTATGAATATTATCCTATACGAATCAATTATGGGGACTGGCTAGGTGCACTCAGGGAAATTAGTAGCCACAATAAGGTCTTCCTGGTTTGGGTACCTGGGCACTCGGGTTACAGAGGCAATGAGGCGGCGGACCGCCTGGCCCGGGAGGGTTCAATGAGAGCACTTATCGGGCCGGAGCCGTTCTGTGGTGTCTCAAGATGCCTCAGGAGTGCATCCATTAAGTTATGGATGCAGGACCGATCAAGGGAATGGTGGGTCAAAACTCCAGGCCAGAGGCAGGCGAAAACGTTTATTCATAGCCACTCGCCCAAGCTAACTGCGGAACTACTCCAATTAGGCCGGGTGGCCATAAAGAATAGCAGTTGGCGTTCTCACTGGCTATTGTAGATTAAATAAGCACATGCATGGCATGGGCCTGGCAATGGATAGCCTGTGTAGGTTTTGTCAGGAAGAAGAGGAGACGGCACTGCATGTGGTATGTCAGTGCGAGGGGCTGGTTTGGCTAAGGTACCGCCTCTTTGGTAAAGAGAAGCTGGTGCCAACAAGCCTCAGCCGGGGCCCTCTCTCGGACCTATTAAGTCTTTTAAGGCAAGCAGGACTCGAGAGGGTGCTCTGATGGCAGGTGCTCTGACTGACCACCTGGGAGCCCGCCCCCCCCAATTCCACAGTCCGGTTAAGGACAGGATAGCGGGAGGGTCTCCAATCTCGGGGGGTACCACAATAGATCCTTAGGGTGTCGCGGTGGCGTAGGCTGAAGAGCCAATTCCCCCGTTAGAATCTATCTATCAATCTATTCTATACGAATCAATTATGGTACTATGTATATGGAAATTTGGACATATAAACGTTTTAGTTACTTACAATGGATTGTAACCTGATTTGAACCCAGATGGAATATTTCGTAACACTTGCACTTCTCTGTAATCAAATAAAAATAGGCTGAATTTGCACATTCCTTATCAAAAGCATATATATATTAAATCTAAATTTCTTAAGATCTTCTTTTATAGAAGACACTTACACTTTTTGTGGGGCCATTCCTAAAGCAGCACTAATAAGGCAGATGAAGATCTGAAAAATTAATAAAAAAATTCTTAAACTTACAAATTTAAACATATTCTTTTGCTTCTTTCTTTCAAAACTTATTCATTAATCCAATTCTTTTATAAAATTCACCAAATTACTAATTATTAAACTTCTAACTGATTGAAACTAATTGGCTTACTTACAAGTGGATTCATGTTGTTAGTTCGCTTATAACTTCAGATTTGTAAATACTATTTGCTTTTTTGTGAGTTCTCTATATATACTGAATTCAGAAAGCAGTGGGGTTTGTTTGTTGCTTTAAGGTGTGAATGTTTAATTATTTTCACAGTATTAGTGTTTATCTTTGTTATAAAATAAAAATGCCTGAGGGTTTTTAGTTAATTGTCTGGCCAAATACGCTGAGATGATTTTAATGTATAATATATCTGATAAATATTATGGATCTGTGTCAGAAATATATTGATTTCTCTTTATAGTATTTTATGGAATTTTATTTTATTAAACTTATGTGATCAAATATAGAAATGATTATTTGAGTATAAAAATTATTGGAATACAAATTTTACATTGAATTATTTTCAATATTATACAGGGGGTGGGAGAATATAAACTAAAAAAATAAAAAATTCTCTTGAAGGAAGCCCTGATCATCTGCCTCCTTCAGAACGTCCTTAAATCAATGTTAATTGATTACTTATATAAAAGTTGGAAATAAATTGTCACAATTTTAGAGAAAATCTCAAAAAAAAACAACAAAAAACTGGAAACTCCATTTAGTAAAATGGTAATTTTGATTAAAGACAAGAATTCGACCAAAACCTTATTGTGGGGTTTTCTGGTAGCACTTGAACGAAATAACAAAATTTAAACTTCCTCGATTGTCCATTTTACATTGTGCTGACCAATTTAAAAGAGCAGTCTATAAAAACAATTTTTCCATTTCTGAAACATGCATTTTCTGTAATAATTCCATTTTGAAAATTTAATAAAATGAAGAGAAAATAATTGATTTATTATTTAGTTATTTATTTGGAAACATTAATATGATGTTTTCTTTCAACTGCCTCAAGGGCGGAAGAACATTTACCTACAACGTTTTGGAAAATTTAATTATAGACGTGTTGGATATATTTGTGAAAATAAGCACATAAGTTTTTCCTAATGGAAGGAGATCTTGTTATTTAGTAATTGTCTTACTAAGTATCTTCTTTAGAAGATCTAATAGATGGATGTGATCTTCTAGGAAGACTGTGAATCTGGAAAAAAGAGTTGTATCTCTTCTAATTAAGATGAAACTAGTGAAGATTGTATCGGAAGAATATATACAACAAGTAAAAGTGTTAAAATCGTTTTTTAATAATATCAATAGCATTTGAATAAACCTTCGCTTGATTTGAGTCGAATTAAAAAAAAATTGAATCATTATTAAAAATTGAACATCTTAGAAAAAATATAAAGATATTTATAAAATAAATAAGATTTAAAAAAATTGCATTTTTTTTTTTAATTGAAAATATAAATAAAAATTTTAGTATAGGTCAATTTTAGCTACAAGAGTCCAAGACTTCTATAATCATAGAAACATTATAGTTACAGAAATAGTCAATAGATGCCAACACTTACCGGGAATTCATTAGAGATTGTACAACCATTTTTAAGTGTTTACAAATATTGCCATCAGATCGCTCTACCTCCTACCAAGTTTTATTTTTTTGGCGCGTCAACATCCATGGTCTGTTGGCACCTAGAGACATCTAAGTTCTCTGTGGTAATGTGCACGGCCGGCTTATGGAGCAGTGTACTCTGGTTACTCCAACGCTGCCCATCAGTAGACAGCGAGTTGTAAAGGCTCCTAGGAAGAAAAAAATCTAAGTGTAGCACTGGATTCGAACCATTCTCTGTATGTGAGTGAAGTACTAACTGGGTTCGCTCAGTTGTCTCCAAAGAACAGCCATATCTATCAGCATGCGTAAATATAGACCAATACCAAAGATAACAGTGATCATTGTAGACTGTGAAGAGATATATATACAGATGGAGTAAGGTGGGTAACAAAGTAGGAGCAGCTTTTATTGTATGGAATATGGAGAAACCTCCAGCTGAAAGAGGGTGTGTTTAGACTTTGTGATTACTATACAATAAGCCTAACAGATTGCCATACCGAATGGATTAACAACTATAGAGATGATAAAAATAAATTTATTATCAATATCGGCAGCGAAGTTACCATTAACTATCAATGAAATTTATGAATTGATGTAATTTGGCGAAAGTTATTTTAGAAACTAAATAGCAGGGAAAAGTGCTGATCAGAAAAATTAAAGCCCATGATGACACCTACTTTGGGAACGAATTATCTGAGACTAGAGAGGCAGCGTTAAATATGATCTAGTACAAATATACAATAATTTTCCATTAAACATAGTATTTAGAAAATCTTGAAAGAAACTGGAATAACCAAATGGGAACAGTCTAGGGCTGAATGTTGTGAAAAGGGATTTTTGACAAAGCAATACTTCCCAAAGGTCCAGTACTTGACAGGCTAAATTCAAAATATATTGAGTATTTTTTTTTTAACGTTGGTTTCCTAGACTAAATGTGTATTATTTTTACTGATAGTTGGGATGGTGTAAATAACACTGTGAACCTTATTTCTTAGCCTATTTTATTGTTATTTAGAAGTTTTATTTTAAATGAAAATCTCGACGTTTCAAAATTAAACATGTTTTCAAGAGGTTCAAGACGTGTTATGTCTTTTAGGTTTAGTTTTTATAACAATGTACTAATTAAAATATTATTATAAATGCACATTAATAAGAGCATAAATATATAAAGAACAAGAGTATAAAACATAACGTATAAATTGTCCAAAGGGTGGTCAGATAAGTAGTGAAGAAGTCGTCCTGAGGAAGTCGGTTTCGTGTACCAGTTATTAGTTGAAGTGTTGTCTGGATTCCGGATTATGATCGTGTCGAGGAAGGGGAGGCTGTTGTTTTGTTCTTTTTCGATTGTAAATTGAATTCTGCTGTGGTAAGAGTTGAAATGGTGTAAGATTAGGGAAATGTCATTGGGGGTGACGATGAGGAATAAATCGTCCACATATTAAAATATATGTGAAACTGAGGTCTCAAGGATAGGGAGGACAGTGTCTAGAAGGTCGTTCATGATTATATTGGCCAGAGCAGGAGCTAGGCAATCGCCCATGGCCAAACCATCTTTTTGAAAATAGAAGCGATTCTGGAAAACAAAATATCCTGATTTGCAGCAAAGATTTAGTGTTTCGATGAAGAGATCAAAAGGGAAGTGGTGTGCGGTTCTATTAATGCCCAGTTGTTAGAGACTAATGTGATGACTTTGTCTAGAGGGGATGTTGGTAAATAGGGAGGAAACATAAAGCGAGATCATGGTATACTGGGGCCCTTTCCACCAAAAAGTCAACACTGCAAAAAATTTAGTGAACCGTGCCCTTTCACTCTCCCATCCCACCTTTCACAATGAAAACATCAAAAAATCGAGGAAAATCCTGTCCTCTAATGGTTACTCTTCACACATCATAAACAATATAATCAAAAAAAGCATTGACACCAGCATTACACACCACACACTAGTAATTCCATCAACATCACGAATGTACCTATCCACAGATCCCTTACACACATCCACTCTCTCTCCCAAAAAATAAACAAATCCCTCAAAAATCCCCAATCTCATCATAGGCTTCACCACCACTAATAAACTTTCCAAACTATATACCAAACTAAAAGACCCTATCCCTAAACTCAACAAAACCCATACGGTATACAACATCAAATGCACTACACCACTTTGCAATGCCACGTATGTAGGAGAGAGCTCACAATACTTACACAAAAGGCTAAAACAACACAAATATGATATCACCTCCAAAAAAATAGGCAGCACAGCACTTTCCAAACATGCATTATCCCCAAATCATTCCTTTGACCCATCCATTTTAACAACACAACCTAATCACACAAAACGCCTCCTTGCAGAATCAATACATATCCATCTACAACCCAATCCCATAAACCACAAAAAAGACAAAGAAGTCATCTCATCACTCTACAACAACATCCTCCACTCCATTAAGTAGACATAATTGCATCCACCCAGCCCTTAGCGCCATCACCCTACATATTTTCCCCTGCTAATTCCCTTTTCCCTCTATCTATTCATCAAACTATTCCCATTAATCCGATCCATATTGCAATTAGCTTAAAATCCTTATTTATTAAAAATTTAATTAAAAAATTACATATATCTATATATATATATATATATAAATATACATGTTTCTTATATTTGCCCTCCTTCTTAGTCCCTTCACTCCAACAATTCCTACGGTACTTCTCCCCCCTACCACTTTCCCCGGTGTTCCTTCTCAACCTTTCACTGGTAGTACACTCATAACCACAGTAATAATTGAACATGTAGTGATAGGGCATACAAATTTTCCATTCTAAGGTCTGTAACATTTCCATAATCTTTCTACACTATCTGTATTTACCTTTTGAATTTGGTTTAATTAGTTTTCCATTAAATTTTTTTTTTATAGTTCTATTGCCATATTTTTTGTTTTTGTTTTTGTTCTGTTAATGCAAACTAGATTTTTATGTATATTTTTTCCTTTATAGATCCCCTGAAGAAGACAAACAATGTTTGTCGAAACGTCGGGTTACTAATAAAAAACACTTAAATAATTTTTTGGTGTTTTCTTATGATACCCTCTGGCCGATCAGCCAACCAACAGATACTTCTGAGCAAGCTTATTTTTACCTCAACTTGTTTTTATCAAATGACTGATAATTATGAATGTATTTATACCACCATCCCGGGACTGAGGCAGGCCAAGGTCTGGGAGGTTATAACCAGGAAAGGTCGAAAGCCTACATCAGTCTGAGCAAGAACAAGATCCATATCCTTACGTGATTCCTTACGGGGCACTGCAGACTCAGGGGACACCTGAGGAAGCCCGGCCTAGAAGATGATGGCACATGCAGATTCTGTGGGGAGATGGAAGAAACTCCGATACATCTCCTCATAGACTGTGATGCCGTCATTCAAAGAAGATTTAGTAGGTTTAGAATCCGGGTTTTTACCAGATAGGGGAGGAAAAAATATATACCCTAGAACCCTCCAGGATCTTGGGATTCCTTAGGGAACTCAACCTTGAAGAGGTTGAGGGTGCTGTAGATGAGCTAGCTCATGGGGGGGGGGTACAATAGATCATCAATGGTCGCGGTACAGAACCCTCAAGGAAAAAAGGGGAGGGGTGGGGTTATGTTTTTCTCTAAAGTGCTATCATACTTGGTTATACAATTCTATCATTCAAACAAAATTAATTAGAAATAAATAGATTGCCAAAATTCTGAGTTTCAAGAAAATTAGTAAACCGGAAATGCGCTTTTACTGAACAGTTTTTTCTCAGTTTTCGACGAATTTCATTAAAATTGGTACACTAACTATAAAATTTGTCAGTTATAATTTTGAGAATTGGAGTAAGAGAAAGTTGTGTGAGTGTTTTACACCAGATTTTTTTAAATTATTATTACGCATGTTATGGTTCGTTAAATGTATCAGTGTTTTTTACTTTTTAATATATCTATGATGATGAATGTGCGATGGAGAGAGTGTGTAAGCCAAGAATCCTGAAGATATGACTGTCTGCAGACACTGTTACCAACTTACATAGGTCAAGCTTATTTTATATATCTATTTAGAAATATTATGAAATAATTAATTTGTGTGAGACTAATGTGTAATAATAATACAAAAAAAGTATTACACTCTATACATGATTTTTGGGTTATTGCAAAAAATAAAGACTCCATAATTATTTAACTATTTATATTGTTGATTGACAATAATTTCATAAACAAAGAGCTATTTGATGCTTAAAACATGAGCATTCGTTTTTTTTTAACGACAAAACCACAATATACAGTCGACAGGTGAAGTATCAACATCACTTTTCTGGCTGGTGTATGGATTATAACCGATGTTTCCGCCCTCGACGGTAGATGTTGGTATGAATACATATGGGAAGAAGTGAGTAGGGGTACCTATCACTTTATAAGGAGTGTAGCTTGTTGGTCCATGTGTTGATACTCCATGATGTACCCTATATAAACACCAAAAGATAATTCCATTATTATTTAACGTTTTGATTTTTTTATTGAATGGGGTAGATTTGCAAATGTCCAAGATGTTCTCGTTTAGAAACATAAAGCATCCGCTTATAGTAGAAATCTATAGTATGAAAATTTGTAAGAAAAAACTGCCATTTACTTACGCTGGATGGTAAACTGGTTTGTAAACAGATGGGCTACTTTGTCCGCCTGGCGTTCCTGGATACACCTCCCTAGAAACAAAGAAGTTGTAATTTAAAAATTTTTTTAGCAGAAGCGTGTATCTATTTTCGCAATTTTTTTTTTGTAGGAAGTTTTGTGAATGCCAAAATTTCGAAATCAATACATGCTAAATAGATTTCGATTGGTATGGGACACTGGATTTAGAGCGCTGATGTTTCTACATAATCAAAATACCCTGACACTATTTTGGATGCCGTCCAGATTTTGAAAGAACAAGGAAGAGATGCATGAATGTGCTGGCAGGCTGTTTGCATCGAATCTTTTGTTTCTATGACGTCTTACATATATCGGATTATAGGTCATCCATTAAAACTGACCCTCTTAGAATATTTCGCAGATCCTGATTTTTGTAAGGCCAGAGACTTCGCCTTTCTTCCAGAATGTAATTGGTCTGCTTACACTTCACTATCGGCTATATACGCTATGCATCCTTTAGAACAAATTGACGCTAGCCATTTGCTATAGATATGCCAGAAACCAAGAAGATATCAGTGTGTTTCCTAAAATGTTATGAAACTATGTATGATTGCACTTAGGTTCCAACTCTTGAGGAAGGAGAAACTGAGCCGTCTTTATATTTACGAGTCTTGTTAGGGCTCTTAGATTGAACAGCTTGTTGATAATTGGGGAAAATACAGTGAATCCCTTCGAATCATAATATTTGGACTTGGTGTTCCACTTCTGAGTATAATCTGATATAAGAGTGGATAAAATTTCTTGTGCTTCTCAGTTGCAAGACTTCCGTAATATTAACATCATGTTTTTATACGAAAATTCCATTATTACTTACCCAGTGTAAACGGGTTTATACACGGATGGAGTACTTTGAACCACTGGCACTCCTCCTGGATGACCTTCTCTGAAATCAAATAAGATTAGCTGTACTCTTAAGTTCATGAGTATAGTAAGTAAAAAGACTAAAGTAATGCCTATATTTTCAGACGGGCTTAACGTCCAACTACCAAATTACGTGTCGTGGACGGGGGCGGAAGCACCTACTTTACTATTAACATTTTATAAACAAATATAAAATTTAACAGTTATACGCTGGACTCGAACTGGGGTCCTCCCACTTACAAATCCATGCTCATAACCACTACACCAACACCCGCCCCTAAGTTCATGAGTAGAAAGTTGAACTTTATCTCAATTTTCCTTTAATAATAATAATAATAATGATAATAATAATACTTTATTTAATACATTAAATAAATTACGAGCTTGAAGCTTAAACAAGAAACGAAAATTATTCTATGGCCTGGAAATCCTAAGCCTGAAATCAATGTTACAAAACATAAAAATAAATAAAAAGAAAAAGAAACTAAATAAATATATAAATGAGTAAGTTATTAAAGAATAATGATCTTCTAAAAACGGAAAATGATGTAACCAATCATGGAAATATAACTTACGACAATATAAGTATATAATTTAGAAACGTTACAGATATAAATAAATTGGATTTAGGATAGTTACAGATATAATAATAATAATAAAACTTTATAAAAAACATATATATATATAGTTTACCATTAAGAAGACTTCAATTATAGAATCCTAGAATCCTATAATAATTAATTATAAAAACCAATACTTTTAACCTAATTCCTGAACAAGAAAAAATCTCTAACGCCATGAAGTCTGTTAAAATTAATGAACTGTAAACAGTCAAAGTTAGAGGAGGGTTACAAAGGATTCTCTGATTACCAATTAATATGGAATCCTTTCTACCCAAGAAATATAATTCTGAAACAAGTGTTTCATCCTCATTTTAAAAAAACCAATGCAAAATTCAGAGGGTATTTGTTTTCAAAGAAATAAGGTTGAAACTCCAAATCCCGTTCTTTATAAACGAGAAAATGGGAAGAAGACCTAGCAGGCACCACATAGTGGTTATATTTAGCTAACTAAGTTTTGTCCAAAATCACCAAGAGTTGCGACTGCCAAAGAGAGAGAGAGATTGTCAAGACAAAAGCAGGAATCAACGTTTTTTTGTCTTATTAATTCCACAGCGATAATTCTAGGAAGATAGGAAAATTAAGAATGTTTAAAGAAAATTCAGAATTCAAACGAAAAACAATTATTTTTGGTTGAAAGCCCTGTTAATTATAATAATAGTAATAATAATAATAATAATAATAATAAATGAAATTACGGTTATCTGAGAGAAGGTTTCTTAATGAAAAACCTCTGCAATTTTCTGAGCTCCTTTATACCGCCGATCAGCCGAAAATAGAGTCCCATTACACGCAATAGAGCGACAGACACAATTAAATAGATGCGAATTTATGTGAAAGAGGGATAGAAATTTAAGAAATAAATCCCCGGACTAGACTTGGTTTAAAGCAATTTTGGCCGTAGAAACCATCTCCCCCATCTCAAATAGGCATAAATATATAGACGACACATTAAATGGATTCCTAAATATTTATACCTATTAACAGTTTCAACTTCTTCTCCACTAAAATACCACTTCTCTTTCGCGGCTAAACCACCCCTAACTTTAAAGTGCCATAATTTTTGGAATTGTCTAATTCAAATGGTGATCGCCTTTTGTCCTCGCAAATCTCCTCAGCTAAACACGAATTGGGTGGTGTCCGCTCACTGGCCCAATCGGCTATATTACTCTATGCATTTTGGATTTAACTGATTATAGCCATATGCTGAAGATATACCAGAAACCGAAGAGATACCACTGTGTTTCCTAAGCTGTTATAAAAGCATGACTTTCGTTTATGAGTTTTGTTAGGGTTCTGGGATTGAAAACGTGCTCTAGTTGGATAATTGGAGAAGGTATAATGGCTCCTTTCGAGACGCAATAGTAGGACTTGGTGACCAACTTCTGAATATAATCTAAACTAAGGGTAAATAAAATTTCGTGCACTTCTCTGATACAATACTTACATATTAATATGATTTATTTATATGAAAAATCCACTATTACTTACCCTGTGTAAACTGGTTTATACACGAATGGATTATTCTGATCCCCTGGCACTCCTGGAAGAACTTCGCTGTAAACATATAAGGTAAGTTGTACTAAAAGTTCATTAGTAGGGAGCTAAACTTTATATCCATTTTACCTTTCTTCTTTTGTTATAAAGAGTAACCATTACAATCGTGTAAAAAATTTTTGAGAATTGAGTCTGTGACAAACAAAACATTTATAAACGAAAAATCGCAGGATAGTGGAATGTGATATTTCGTTTATATATAAAAATCCGTCAACTAAATAAAATATATTTTTCTTTTCAGTTTTGATAGTATTTTGCTCGGAAACTTCAACTATATAAGGCACAACCAGCCTTTAATTTGCTGGAGTATTTGGAAATTGGGATCCACCTCATGTTCTAAGCTAATCTAATCTAACTACATACATATAGGCCTATCAATTTTATTAGAAAGATGTTCCCGGAAAAATTGATACTATGGCTAATTTGGGGGGAAACTTGACCTAGAATTTACCGCTGAAATGCCACTTCTGTGAACATACAGTTTACCATTTATATCTATACGATTAGCCATAGATTTTAATAAATGTTTTATGGTAATTCCAAGTTACAAGAAATTCTAAAAAAATATTATAATTTTGAGAATTATAGTTAGCGGATATAGTATTTGCGATATTACAACAATCTGGTATGAAAATAATAATTTTTTTTTTAATACAAAAACCTAATTTCAACACACATAATGGGCTGTAGAATGATCAGAGGAAAACCGAATTGGTAAGGTAGTAGCAACCGAATATTGTCACTATTTTTCCTTTATTCTCTTACTTCTGCTAGTAAAAGGAAGTATTGCAATCGTGCTAGAAATTTATGTTTTCATCGGAAATACATGTTTTGGGGTCCTCTGAATGTGAAAAAAAGTTAGGTACTACCACGAAGACGCAAAGATTTCGGGCAAAATCCATCAATTGAATGTACGAATTAAGGTTTTTTTTTTTTTCTCCCATTTTTCATCATTTTCTCAAAAACAGCTCCAACAATTTTCTTTAAACTTCATATACTAGCTACACACACAAATACCTATCACTTTTATTTGAAACGTTTTCCAGAAAAAATGGATTGTGTGGGGAGGGGGGGTTCCGGGAGAGCAGAAGCGTTATGCTTCCTTCCATCGTACCACTTCAGTGCATTAGATGTTTTTTTATTTACCAACTACATTATATTATTACATATATTGAAGCACTGATGGAATTCAAAATTTGAAGAAAATCAGTTAATTGATGCGAAACTTTCTAGAACAGGTTTCTGATTTTTTTTTTTTTGGAATATTCTCGATTTGGAACTATAACGATTTCCTTTAAAGTTGGATATGCTAACTGCAAAGATATAAACGTATTACTCTTATCTGAAACAATGTTTCCCTATTAAAATTATTTTGCAGTTGTACGGGATTTGTGACATTAATTTCAAATGTTATACGTAGTTTGGTTCAGTATTTTTAGAGCGCTCTACTGGGCCATAAGATCATCACTACTTCTCTACCTGCCAATATTAGTGGTTGATACTTATTCCCCACCATCTCTAATACTTATGTTAGGACAAAAACTAAAATTTGAGATTAACGAACATTTGTTATTTTATATATAATTGTCCTAGAAGGAGTAAGAGAAAGCCGAGTGTTTCATACTTGAATTTTTTTTTTTTTTGGACTATACATTGCATATACATATTATGTGGAAGATTCGAAGGAGATATCGTGATATATTATACACATGTAAGTACTACATCTGGAGAATGATACAGCTTATCTACGCGTTAGGTTAGTAGCCTGGTACATATGATACTAAATACCCACTTCAATCTAGCCAGTAATATAAAAATAGTTCTAGCAATTTAATGACTTCTTTTTTTTTTTTTGAAAGGTAAAGTTGCAAGTGTATGAATATTATCCTATACGAATCAATTATGGGGACTGGCTAGGTGCACTCAGGGAAATTAGTAGCCACAATAAGGTCTTCCTGGTTTGGGTACCTGGGCACTCGGGTTACAGAGGCAATGAGGCGGCGGACCGCCTGGCCCGGGAGGGTTCAATGAGAGCACTTATCGGGCCGGAGCCGTTCTGTGGTGTCTCAAGATGCCTCAGGAGTGCATCCATTAAGCTATGCATGCAGGACCGATCAAGGGAATGGTGGGTCAAAACTCCAGGCCAGAGGCAGGCGAAAACGTTTATTCATAGCCACTCGCCCAAGCTAACTGCGGAACTACTCCAATTAGGCCGGGTGGCCATAAAGAATAGCAGTTGGCGTTCTCACTGGCTATTGTAGATTAAATAAGCACATGCATGGCATGGGCCTGGCAATGGATAGCCTGTGTAGGTTTTGTCAGGAAGAAGAGGAGACGGCACTGCATGTGGTATGTCAGTGCGAGGGGCTGGTTTGGCTAAGGTACCGCCTCTTTGGTAAAGAGAAGCTGGTGCCAACAAGCCTCAGCCGGGGCCCTCTCTCGGACCTATTAAGTCTTTTAAGGCAAGCAGGACTCGAGAGGGTGCTCTGATGGCAGGTGCTCTGACTGACCACCTGGGAGCCCGCCCCCCCCAATTCCACAGTCCGGTTAAGGACAGGATAGCGGGAGGGTCTCCAATCTCGGGGGGTACCACAATAGATCCTTAGGGTGTCGCGGTGGCGTAGGCTGAAGAGCCAATTCCCCCGTTAGAATCTATCTATCAATCTATTCTATACGAATCAATTATGGTACTATGTATATGGAAATTTGGACATATAAACGTTTTAGTTACTTACAATGGATTGTAAACTGATTTGAACCCAGATGGAATATTTCGTAACACTTGCACTTCTCTGTAATCAAATAAAAATAGGCTGAATTTTCACATTCCTTATCAAAAGCATATATATATATTAAATCTAAATTTCTTAAGATCTTCTTTTATAGAAGACACTTACACTTTTTGTGGGGCCATCCCTAAAGCAGCACCAATAAGGCAGATGAAGATCTGAAAAATAATAAAAAAAATTCTTAAATTTACAAATTTAAACATATTCTTTTGCTTCTTTCTTTCAAAACTAATTCATTAATCCACTTTTTTAAAAATAAAATTCACCAAATTACTAATTATTAAACTTTTGAAACTAATTGGCTTACTTACAAGTGGATTCATGTTGTAGTTCGCTTATAACTTCAGATTTGTAAATACTATTTGCTTTCTTGTGAGTTCTCTATATATATACTGAATTCAGAAAGCAGTGGGGTTTGTTTGTTGCTTTAAGGTGTGAATGTTTAAGTATTTTCGCAGTATTAGTGTTTATCTTTGTTATAAAATAAAAATGCCTGAGGGTTCTTAGTTAATTGTCTGGCCAAATACGCTGAGATGATTTTAATGTATAATATATCTGATAAATATTATGGATTTGTGTCAGAAATATATTTATTTCTCTTTATAGTATTTTATGGAATTTTATTTTATTAAACTTATGTGATCAAATATAGAAATGATTATTTGAGTATAAAAATTATTGGAATACAAATTTTACATTGAATTATTTTCAATATTATACAGGGGGTGGGAGAATATAAACTAAAAAAATCAAAAATTCTCTTGAAGGAAGCCCTGATCATCTGCCACCTTCAGAACCTCCTTAAATCAATGTTAATTGATTACTTATATAAAAGTTGAAACAAGATTGTCACAATTTTAGAGAAAATCTCAAAAAAAACAACAAAAAAACTGGAAAACTCCATTTAGTAAAATGGTAATTTTGATTAAAGACATGAATTCGACCAAAATCTTATTGTGGGGTTTTCTGGTAGCACTTGAACGAAATAACAAAATTTAAGCTTCTACGATTGTCCATTTTACATTGTGCTGACCAATTTAACAGAGCAGTTTATAAAAACAATTTTTCCTTTTCTGAAACATGCATTTTCTGTAATAATTCCATTTTGAAAATTTAATAAAATGAAGAGAAAATAATTGATTTATTATTTATTTATTTATTTGGAAACATTAATATGATGTTTTCTTTCAACTGCCTAGGGCGGAAGAACATTTACCTACAACGTTTTGGAAAATTTACTTATAATAAGCACATAAGTTTTTCCTAATAGAGCGAGATCTTGTTATTTAGTAATTGTCTTACTAAGTATCTTCTTTAGAAGATCTAATAGATGGATGTGATCTTCTAGGGAGACTGTGAATCTGGAAAAAAGAGTTGTATCTCTTCTAATTAAGATGAAACTAGTGAAGATTGTATCGGAAGAATATATACAACAAGTAATAGTGATTAAAATCGTTTTTTAATAAAATCAATAGCATTTGAATAAACCTTCGCTTGATTTGAGTCGAATTAAAAAAAAATTGAATCATTTTTAAAAATTGAACATCTTAGAAAAAATATAAAGATATTTATAAAATAAATAAGATTTAAAAAAATTGCATTTTTTTTTTTAATTGAAAATATAAATAAAAATTTTAGTATAGGTCAATTTTAGCTGCAAGAGTCCAAGACTTCTATAATCATAGAAACATTATAGTTACAGAAATAGTCAATAGATGCCAACACTTACCGGGAATTCATTAGAGATTGTACAACCATTTTTAAGTGTTTACAAATATTGCCATCAGATCGCTCTACCTCCTACCAAGTTTTATTTTTTTGGCGCGTCAACATCCATGGTCTGTTGGCACCTAGAGACATCTAAGTTCTCTGTGGTGATGTGCACGGCCGCTTTATGGAGTAGTGTACTCTGGTTACACACAACACTGCCCATCAGTAGACAGCGAGTTGTAAAGGCTCCTAGGAAGAAAAAAATCTAAGTGTAGCACTGGATTCGAACCATTCTCTGTATGTGAGTGAAGTACTAACTGGGTTCGCTCAGTTGTCTCCAAAGAACAGCCATATCTATCAGCATGCGTAAATATAGACCAATACCAAAGATAACAGTGATCATTGTAGACTGTGAAGAGATATATATAAAGATGGAGTAAGGTGGGTAACAAAGTAGGAGCAGCTTTTATTGTATGGAATATGGAGAAACCTCCAGCTGAAAGAGGGTGTGTTTAGACTTTGTGATTACTATACAATAAGCCTAACAGATTGCCATACCGAATGGATTAACAACTATAGAGATGATAAAAATAAATTTATTATCAATATCGGCAGCGAAGTTACCATTAACTATCAATGAAATTTATGAATTGATGTAATTTGGCGAAAGTTATTTTAGAAACTAAATAGCAGGGAAAAGTGCTGATCAGAAAAATTAAAGCCCATGATGACACCTACTTTGGGAACGAATTATCTGAGACTAGAGAGGCAGCGTTAAATATGATCTAGTACAAATATACAATAATTTTCCATTAAACATAGTATTTAGAAAATCTTGAAAGAAACTGGAATAACCAAATGGGAACAGTCTAGGGCTGAATGTTGTGAAAAGGGATTTTTGACAAAGCAATACTTCCCAAAGGTCCAGTACTTGACAGGCTAAATTCAAAATATATTGAGTATTTTTTTTTTAACGTTGGTTTCCTAGACTAAATGTGTATTATTTTTACTGATAGTTGGGATGGTGTAAATAACACTGTGAACCTTATTTCGTAGCCTATTTTATTGTTATTTAGAAGTTTTATTTTAAATGAAAATCTCGACGTTTATATACAATATAATCAAATAAAGCATTGACACCAGCATTACACACCACACACTAGTAATTCCATCAACATCACGAATGTACCTATCCACAGATCTCTTACACACATCCACTCTCTCTCCCAAAAAATAAATCCCTCAAAAAGCATATCCCCAATCTCATCATAGGCTTCACCACCACTAATAAACTTTCCAAACTATATACCAAACTAAAAGACCCTATCCCTAAACTCAACAAAACCCATACGGTATACAACATCAAATGCACTACACCACTTTGCAATGCCACGTATGTAGGAGAGAGCTCACAATACTTACACAAAAGGCTAAAACAACACAAATATGATATCACCTCCAAAAAAATAGGCAGCACAGCACTTTCCAAACATGCATTATCCCCAAATCATTCCTTTGACCCATCCATTTTAACAACACAACCTAATCACACAAAACGCCTCCTTGCAGAATCAATACATATCCACCTACAACCCAATCCCATAAACCACAAAAAAGACAAAGAAGTCATCTCATCACTCTACAACAACATCCTCCACTCCATTAAGTAGACATAATTGCATCCACCCAGCCCTTAGCGCCATCACCCTACATATTTTCCCCTGCTAATTCCCTTTTCCCTCTATCTATTCATCAAACTATTCCCATTAATCCGATCCATATTGCAATTAGCTTAAAATCCTTATTTATTAAAAATTTAATTAAAAAATTACATATATCTATATATATATATATAAATATACATGTTTCTTATATTTGCCCTCCTTCTTAGTCCCTTCACTCCAACAATTCCTACGGTACTTCTCCCCCCTACCACTTTCCCCGGTGTTCCTTCTCAACCTTTTACTGGTAGTACACTCATAACCACAGTAATAATTGAACATGTAGTGATAGGGCATACAAATTTTCCATTCTAAGGTCTGTAACATTTCCATAATCTTTCTACACTATCTGTATTTACCTTTTGAATTTGGTTTAATTAGTTTTCCATTAAATTTTTTTTTTATAGTTCTATTGCCATATTTTTTGTTTTTGTTTTTGTTCTGTTAATGCAAACTAGATTTTTATGTATATTTTTTCCTTTATAGATCCCCTGAAGAAGACAAACAATGTTTGTCGAAACGTCGGGTTACTAATAAAAAACACTTAAATAATTTTTTGGTGTTTTCTTATGATACCCTCTGGCCGATCAGCCAACCAACAGATACTTCTGAGCAAGCTTATTTTTACCTCAACTTGTTTTTATCAAATGACTGATAATTATGAATGTATTTATACCACCATCCCGGGACTGAGGCAGGCCAAGGTCTGGGAGGTTATAACCAGGAAAGGTCGAAAGCCTACATCAGTCTGAGCAAGAACAAGATCCATATCCTTACGTGATTCCTTACGGGGCACTGCAGACTCAGGGGACACCTGAGGAAGCCCGGCCTAGAAGATGATGGCACATGCAGATTCTGTGGGGAGATGGAAGAAACTCCGATACATCTCCTCGTAGACTGTGATGCCGTCATTCAAAGAAGATTTAGTAGGTTTAGAATCCGGGTTTTTACCAGATAGGGGAGGAAAAAATACATACCCTAGAACCCTCCAGGATCTTGGGATTCCTTAGGGAACTCAACCTTGAAGAGGTTGAGGGTGCTGCAGATGAGCTAGCTCATGGGGGGGGGCACAATAGATCATCAATGGTCGCGGTACAGAACCCTCAAGAAAAAAAAGGTGGAGGGTTGGGGTTATGTTTTTCTCTAAAGTGCTATCATACTTGGTTATACAATTCTATCTTCAAACAAATTAATTGATATAGATGGCAAATTCCGAGTTTCAAGAAAATTAGTAAACTGAAGTGCGCTTTTACTGCCTGGTTTTTTCTCAGTTTTCGACGAATTTCATTAAACTTGGTACACTAACTATAAAATTTGTCAGTTATAATTTTGAGAATTGGAGTAAGAGAAAGTTGTGTGAGTGTTTTACGCCAGATTTTTTAAAATTATTATTACGCATGTTATGGTTCGTTAAATGTATCAGTGTTTTTTACTTTTTAATATATCTATGATGATGAATGTGTGATGGAGAGAGTGTCAAGAATCCTGAAGATATGACCGTCTGCATACACTGTTACCAACTTACATAGGTCAAGCTTATTTTATATATCTAATTAGAAATATTATGAAATAATTAATTTGTGTGAGACTAATGTGTAATAATAATACAAAAAAAGTATTACACTCTATACATGATTTTTGGGTTATTGCAAAAAATAAAGACTCCATAATTATTTAACTATTTATATTGTTGATTGACAATAATTTCATAAACAAAGAGCTATTTGATGTTTAAAACATGAGCATTCGTTTTTTTTTTAACGACAAAACCACAATATACAGTCGACAGGTGAAGTATCAACATCACTTTTCTGGCTGGTGTATGGATTATAACCGATGTTTCCGCCCTCGACGGTAGATGTTGGTATGAATACATATGGGAAGAAGTGAGTAGGGGTACCTATCACTTTATAAGGAGTGTAGCTTGTTGGTCCATGTGTTGATACTCCATGATGGACCCTATATAAACACCAAAAGATAATTCCATCATTATTTAACGTTTTGATTTTTTTATTGAATCGGGTAGATTTGCAAATGTCCAAGATGTTCTCGTTTAGAAACATAAAGCATCCGCCTATAGTAGAAATCTATAGTATGAAAATTTGTAAGAAAAAACTGCTATTTACTTACGCTCGATGGTAAACTGGTTTGTAAACAGATGGGCTACTTTGTCCGCCTGGCGTTCCTGGATACACCTCCCTAGAAACAAAGAAGTTGTAATTTAAAAATTTTTTTAGCAGAAGCGTGTATCTATTTTCGCAATTTTTTTTTTGTAGGAAGTTTTGTGAATGCCAAAATTTCGAAATCAATACATGCTAAATAGATTTCGATTGGTATAGGACACTGGATTTAGAGCGCTGATGTTTCTACATAATCAAAATACCCTGACACAATTTTGGATGCCGTCCAGATTTTGAAAGAACAAGGAAGAGATGCATGAATGTGCTGGCAGGCTGTTGGCATCGAATCTTTTGTTTCTATGACGTCTTACATATATCGGATTATAGGTCATCCATTAAAACTGATCCTCTTAGAATAATTCTCAGATCCTGATTTTTGTAAGGCCAGAGCCTTCGCCTTTCTTCCAGAATGTAATTGGTCTGCTTACACTTCACTATCGGCTATATACGCTATGCATCCTTTAGAACAAATTGACGCTAGCCATTTGCTATAGATATGCCAGAAACCAAGAAGATATCAGTGTGTTTCCTAAAATGTTATGAAACTATGTATGATTGCACTTAGGTTCCAACTCTTGAGGAAGGAGAAACTGAGCCGTCTTTATATTTACGAGTCTTGTTAGGGCTCTTAGATTGAACAGCATGTGGATAATTGGGGAAAATACAGTGAATCCCTTCGAAGTATTTGGACTTGGTGTTCCACTTCTGAGTATAATCTGATATAAGAGTGGATAAAATTTCTTGTGCTTCTCAGTTGCAAGACTTGCGTAATATTAACATCATGTTTTTATACGAAAATTCCATTATTACTTACCCAGTGTAAACGGGTTTATACACGGATGGAGTACTTTGAACCACTGGCAATCCTCCTGGATAACCTTCTCTGAAATCAAATAAGATTAGCTGTACTCTTAAGTTCATGAGTATAGTAAGTAAAAAGACTAAAGTAATGCCTATATTTTCAGACGGGCTTAACGTCCAACTACCAAATTACGTGTCGTGGACGGGGGCGGAAGCACCTACTTTACTATTAACATTTTATAAACAAATATAAAATTTAACAGTTATACGCTGGACTCGAACTGGGGTCCTCCCACTTACAAATCCATGCTCATAACCACTACACCAACACCCGCCCCTAAGTTCATGAGTAGAAAGTTGAACTTTATCTCAATTTTCCTTTAATAATAATAATAATAATGATAATAATAATACTTTATTTAATACATTAAATAAATTACGAGCTTGAAGCTTAAACAAGAAACGAAAATTATTCTATGGCCTGGAAATCCTAAGCCTGAAATCAATGTTACAAAACATAAAAATAAATAAAAAGAAAAAGAAAATAAATAAATATATAAATGAGTAAGTTATTAGAGAATAATGATCTTCTAAAAACGGAAAATGATGTAACCAATCATGGAAATATAACTTACGACAATATAACTATATAATTTAGAAACGTTACAGATATAAATAAATTTAATTTAGAAAAGTTATAGATATAATAATAATAATAAAACTTTATAAAAAACATATATATATAGTTTACCATTAAGAAGACTTCAATCCAAGAATATAATAATTAATTATAAAACCAATACTTTTAACCTAATTCCTGAACAAGAAAAAATCTCTAACGCCATGAAGTCTGTAAAAATTAATGAACTGTAAACAGTCAAAGTTAGAGGAGAGTTACAAAGGATTCTCTGATTACCAATTAATATGGAATCCTTTCTACCCAAGAAATATAATTCTAAAACAAGTGTTTCACCCTCATTTTAAAAAAACCAATGCAAAATTCAGAGGGTATTTGTTTTCAAAGGAATAAGGTTGAAACTCCAAATCCCGTTCTTTATAAACGAGAAAATGGGAAGAAGACCTAGCAGCACGACATGGTGGTTATATTTAACTAACTAAGTTTTGTCCAAAATCACCAAGAGTTGCGACTGCCAAAGAGAGAGAGAGATTGCCAAGACAAAAGCAGGAATCAACGTTTTTTTGTCTTATTAATTCCACAGCGATAATTCTAGGAAGATAGGATTCTGGAAAATTAAGAATGTTTAAAGAAAATTCAGAATTCAAACGAAAATCAATTATTTTTGGTTGAAAGCCCTGTTAATTATAATAATATGAAATTACGGTTATCTGAGAGAAGGTTTCTTAATGAAAAACCTCTGCAATTTTCTGAGCTCCTTTATACCGCCGATCAGCCGAAAATTGAGTCCCATTATAGGCAATAGAGCGACAGACACAATTAAATAGATGCGAATTTATGTGAAAGAGGGATAGAAATTTAAGAAATAAATCCCCGGACTAGACTTGGTTTAAAGCAATTTTGGCCGTAGAAACCATCTCCCCATCTCAAATAGGCATAAATATATAGACGACACATTAAATGGATTCCTAAATATTTATACCTATTAACAGTTTCAACTTCTTCTCCACTAAAATACCACTTCTCTTTCGCGGCTAAACCACCCCTAACTCTAAAGGCCATAATTTTGGAATTGTCTAAATTCAAATGTGATCGCCTTTTGTCTCGCAGAATCATCTCACTTCCGGAATGTGGTTGGTCCGCTCACATGTCCCAATCGGCTATATACTCTATGCATCCTTTGGATTTAACTGATTATAGCCATATGCTGAAGATATACCAGAAACCGAAGAGATACCACTGTGTTTCCTAAGCTGTTATAAAAGCATGACTTTCGTTTATGAGTTTTGTTAGGGTTCTGGGATTGAAAACGTGCTCTAGTTGGATAATTGGAGAAGGTATAATGGCTCCTTTCGAGACGCAATAGTAGGACTTGGTGACCAACTTCTGAATATAATCTAAACTAAGGGTAAATAAAATTTCGTGCACTTCTCTGATACAATACTTACATATTAATATGATTTATTTATATGAAAAATCCACTATTACTTACCCTGTGTAAACTGGTTTATACACGAATGGATTATTCTGAACCCCTGGCACTCCTGGAAGAACTTCGCTGTAAACATATAAGGTAAGTTGTACTAAAAGTTCATTAGTAGGGAGCTAAACTTTATATCCATTTTACCTTTCTTCTTTTGTTATAAAGAGTAACCATTACAATCGTGTAAAAAATTTTTGAGAATTGAGTCTGTGACAAACAAAACATTTATAAACGAAAAATCGCAGGATAGTGGAATGTGATATTTCGTTTATATATAAAAATCCGTCAACTAAATAAAATATATTTTTCTTTTCAGTTTTGATAGTATTTTGCTCGGAAACTTCAACTATATAAGGCACAACCAGCCTTTAATTTGCTGGAGTATTTGGAAATTGGGATCCACCTCATGTTCTAAGCTAATCTAATCTAACTACATACATATAGGCCTATCAATTTTATTAGAAAGATGTTCCCGGAAAAATTGATACTATGGCTAATTTGGGGGGAAACTTGACCTAGAATTTACCGCTGAAATGCCACTTCTGTGAACATACAGTTTACCATTTATATCTATACGATTAGCCATAGATTTTAATAAATGTTTTATGGTAATTCCAAGTTACAAGAAATTCTAAAAAAATATTATAATTTTGAGAATTATAGTTAGCGGATATAGTATTTGCGATATTACAACAATCTGGTATGAAAATAATAATTTTTTTTTTAATACAAAAACCTAATTTCAACACACATAATGGACTGTAGAATGATCAGAGGAAAACCGAATTGGTAAGGTAGTAGCAACCGAATATTGTCACTATTTTTCCTTTATTCTCTTACTTCTGCTAGTAAAAGGAAGTATTGCAATCGTGCTAGAAATTTAAGTTTTCATCGGAAATACATGTTTTGGGGTCCTCTGAATGTGAAAAAAAGTTAGGAACTACCA
Source organism: Triatoma infestans (assembly GCA_011037195.1). Classification (NCBI taxonomy): domain Eukaryota; kingdom Metazoa; phylum Arthropoda; class Insecta; order Hemiptera; family Reduviidae; genus Triatoma; species Triatoma infestans. The sequence continues at coordinate 1,047 of JAAEAF010001257.1, read as the reverse complement.
CGAAGACGCAAAGATTTCGGGCAAAATCCATCAATTGAATGTACGACTTAAGGTTTTTTTTTTTTCTCCCATTTTTCATCATTTTCTCAAAAACAGCTCCAACGATTTTCTTTAAACTTCATATACTAGCTACACACACAAATACCTATCACTTTTATTTGAAACGTTTTCCAGAAAAAATGGATTTGGGGGGGGTTCCGGGAGAGCAGTAGCGTTATGCTTCCTTCTATCGTACCACTTCAGTGCATTATATGTTTTTTTTTTTTACTAACTACATTATATTATTACATATATTAGAAGCACTGATGGAATTCAAAATTTGAAGAAAATCAGTTAATTGATGCGAAACTTTCTAGAACAGGTTTCTTATATTTTTTTTTTTTGGAATATTCTCGATTTGGAACCATAACGATTTCCTTTAAAGTTGGGTATGCTAACTGCAAAGATATAAACGTATTACTCTTATCTGAAACAATGTTTCCCTATTAAAATTATTTTGCATAGCTGTACGGGATTTGTGACATTAATTTCAAATGTTATACGTAGTTTGGTTCAGTATTTTTAGAGCGCTCTACTGGGCCATAAGATCATCACTACTTCTCTACCTGCCAATATTAGTGGTTGATACTTATTCCCCACCATCTCTAATACTTATGTTAGGACAAAAACTAAAATTTGAGTTTAACGAACATTTGTTATTTTATATATAATTGTACTAGAAGGAGTAAGAGAAAGCCGAGTGTTTCATACTTGAATTTTTTTTTTTTTTGGACTATACATTGCATATACATATTATGTGGAAGATTCGAAGGAGATATCGTGATATATTATACACATGTAAGTACTACATCTGGAGAATGATACAGGTTATCTACGCGTTAGGTTATTAGCCTGGTACATATGATACTAAATACCCACTTGAATCTAGCCAGTAATATAAAAATAGTTCTAGCAATTTAATGACTTCTTTTTTTTTTTTTTGAAAGTTAAAGTTGCAAGTGTATGAATATTATCCTACACGAATCAATTATGGGGACTGCCTAGGTG